>JAGDQP010032756.1:6138-21087 GCA_022664845.1 Lepisma saccharinum | reverse complement strand
AGTTTATAGAAATGGAGTTGCTTCCTCTTTGTAACCGAGATCTTCAATTTTCTTTACTTGCATTTTCAATAATTTAAGAAATGGAAGCCATGAGAACGTTAGTCGACTCTGATATTGCATTAAACGTACTCAACCCCTTCTTTGAAGTCATTTCAGTAAAAATTAGTTTTCTGCTTCCTTTCTAGACGTCAGATCACTATAAATGTCAGTGTGGAACGCTAATATTGCATATAGTCTTTTTTTTGCTAACACAGTGATCCATCTTGGTTTACCCTGGCTCTGACCACTTTTCAGCGATGATGAATGAATGCCTGTGTTGTCTTCATAATAGTTTCTAAAACCGCAGAATGTTGAATGGATTAGATCCATTTCAAGTTAAGTTACATGTCAAACGTACTGTCAGATCCTGAATCACAATCTGAGACCTTGAAGAGAAATTCAATAAACACTATAAGGATCGGTAGTTTAGTGTTTGAAGTTCAAGTTACGATTCATTAATTGTTTGTTAGCTAATTACAGGTAAAGTGGCGCTTGATATGGCGAAAGAGTTTTATCTCTACAGCATCAAAAGAGGATGGTTAGTGTGTCGAATCACTATATATATCCTCTAATTTCTCTCTGCCACAATACCTGGAAAGCACTCTCAGCCACAATAAATTGAATGAAAACAATTTTGTTTACAAATTTCAGCTCGTTCTCTCTGTTTCCGTCCTTCTCTTCTCTTCTTAGACTTGGCTGAATCCATGCTTTGTTGTTTGAATACTGATTTTCTTTTTCTTGAATCATTTCAGTATACATTTCCCGTGATTTTTTTAAACAATTAAAACATCAATAAAATATCTACATAAACGAACATATTCTTCTATTCGAACCCCAGTAGCACACAAACGTTAAAAATACCTGGATTAAACGTTAGCACCGAAACATTTTTTTAACGTTGTAAATGTACTGAAATGTCCGCCTGTTCAACGGTTTATTCGACGTTGAATAATGGTTGAGAAGAAACGATGAAGAAACTGGTTCAGATGAAGAAACGATGAAGATATATCAAAATAGAGCATGAATGCTGTCTATTGGTATACACACATTTAGTTTCATTTTATCCGTTGCTTTCATCATGATAAACTTTGTTAATTTTCCAACAGTAAATTATCCAACCGGTGCTGTGGCATTCGAAGCCGGTTAATTCTACACCCGTCGTTGGTAGCTCGACACGTTGACCACTCATCCATTTTTTAAAGTTTGCCCTAAGCGGATTGTTTTTACTTGTTCGACTTGTTTTTATACTTGTGTGTATATGTTCTGTTGATATGTTGGTTGAAACACACTCACAAACATCCATGCCTGAGGCGGGATTCGAACCCACAATCTTGGGGTCACCGGACTACTGCACTAGACCCTTATCGGCTCCATATCGGCAACCTTGAGAGTCCACCACTCTTTTAGAATGCAGTTGCTCCGAGTCGTTGCACCATCATGTAAGAATAAGAATAAAGAATATTTTCCTTCTTTCTTTGTTATGAGCATTTTTTCTTCTTTAGTACTTTGACCATCGCTGCACTATTAAATTAGTATTTCTCAATAAGTGTAATATGTCGCATTAGGAAAACGCATATAAAGCAAAATCTATGTCATTGTTAAAAACACTTCACATTAACGCCCTATTAACGAAATTAAATGTTCGTTGAAATATAGTTTAAAATTCAATCTGTTTTCAACGTGCAGATGAGAACATAAAAATTAGTTTGTGTGGTTCAATTAGTATTAATTATATTTTTTTGATATAACATTAGTAAGAAACACATTAAACAAAATCTATACCATAGTTGAAAATAATATATTGAATACATTTTGTATTAATGTCTTATCAACGCAATGACGTCTTTGTTGAAATATGATTTAAATATAAAAGTATTTTTTTTCAATCGATAACGGTTAATCAACAAAATGAACCTAAAATCAACGTTGAAAACACGTATGTGTGCTACTGGGGAAGAAAGGACACTGCTGGAATGAATACCTTAACACTTGTACAACAGGTCATCATTAACTTGTGTGCTTTTTTCTGTTGTATGTTCCATTTGTTTCTGTTCAAATTAGTATAAATCCTATACCTAACCCCCTCCGTTAAATCGATTTGACTTCTATGAAACCATATGAATTTCGATTAATTTTTATTTACAGTATCGAGGTATTGTTTTTCTAGTGCAATGCGTTAACCAATCATATTTTGAGGTGCATTTGCATTGAAAATTGCAAGAAAAGACAGTTCATTTCTATTGTCTGCGTTCATTTTCTCTTCACGTTGAAACAAATTGAGAGAAATATCCACCAAAAGTAAAGATAACTATCGTGTTGAAGTTGGATCAAATTGAAACTATCATAGGCTACAAGGTACGTACTTACGTTTTGTGTTTGATCAATATGTATATAAACCATCTACCGTAATAGAAACATCATGAATCATTACCATAAACATAAGAATAGAAAAATAGAATGAACTTGTTATTTAAAATTTTAATAACATCAATGTTTTTTCGTAGGTGAATTAGCTGTACTGGTTGGAGAAGCACTGGAGAGAAGTATGACTCATTGAAACTGTGGAGGACAAACCTTGGAGGAAAACGTCAGAAACAGGTATTTTTTCACAGGCTTTTAGCAATATACATAATAAAAAAATAGTTGCTCTTCTTCGTACGAGTCCCTGCAACAACTCAGCTCTATAAATAGTTTTGATATTCCAAATTACGTTCTAAAAATATTAATTTTCTCTGTTGAAGTGAATTTTATTCATGACCTTCAGACATCTAAGGCTAAGGCCGAGATAGGGGAGGGAAAAGAATGCGGGAAAATGTCAAGCCATGACCTAAGTTAAAGTTACCATCCCGGCATTGGCCTGATGTGACTGAGGAAAAACCCTGGAAAAAACTCAGTCAGGATGGTCAGCCGCTGGGATCGAACCCACGACCTCCCGAATGCTACAACAACGCTCTATCACTAAGCTACGGCGACTCGGTGGCATTTGCCTGGTGTGATAATAATTTTCTCTGTGCTGATGATTGCAAAATACTTCAAATAATTTCTTGTCTTTAGAACATTCGCATTAAGCAGGTTAATTTAACACGCTAGAAGAGTGATGCACCGAACTGAAGCTTACATTCAACCCGACTAAAGTTTCTTACATGTGAAGTCCTTTAAAAGGTATTAATGACAAATTATCCAATAAGTTATGCAACTTGGACATACCGTAGATTCAAGACTATCAGGATCTCATTGTTCTGTTTGAAACCAAATTAACTTTTAACAATCGTATCGACTGCATAGTCTCAAAAGGCATGATAACACTCAATAGAGCTTTTGTGATTTAGCGACGTAATCAATATTCAAGCATACAGCATATATTTCCTGTTTGTGTCTTACCAAGCGTTGGATATGCTTCCCCAATGCGAGGATATGACAAGTATGTACGTCTATAGAGTTTACAGAATCATGAAAGCAAGTCAGGGTTCGCGACCGACTATCCTGACTAAGGTTTTCCACGTTTTCCCCGAAGTTTCATGAGACGAATGCCGGGCTGGTACCGTAAGTAATGCACTGACCGATACCTTTCCCATGCTATACCTTGCTCTACCTCCGCCTGAGCCAAAAGTGCTTTAAAGACATAAATAAATGCAAAATTCAACCTTTATGGAGTTTTTTTTTGTACCATTAGTAACAATGGACTTTCTTCTATAACCTCTGTTGCTCTGTTGTTTCAATTTGTGTATGTTAGTATGGTGTAAAATGACGTTTATATGCTTCATTTAGATTGTATCTTATAAATAATTACCAAATTGTAAAATATATTATTAAAAGCTGAATCTAATCAAAGAATGTTTATAAACGTAACTTAATCATAGTTAAGATGTACGTTGAATTTATTACAAATCACTTTTCTGAAATATTTTATAGTCTCATTGGACCAAAACTATTTTCTTAAGTTTTTGTTTACTAGATGTTGTTGAATGACTGCACTAAAGATGACAGAAGTTCTTGTTGACATTCGTTATGTGACATTGATTGCAACTAGTTACATTGAGCAGCACTAGAGGGATGAGCTGTCACTATATTTTTGTCTTATAATTGTGTATAAACCATTTGTCAAAATAGCACCTAACTATAACATTATAAGTGTGCTTTTTGTAGCAGACTAAATGAGAATAGAGTTAGCTCTTTAAAAACACTTAACAATAGTCACATGGGGAAAATGTGTTGCCTAATGTGTTGAAAAATAATTAATAGGTAGAAAATAAATGTGTTTATAGCCAGGAGCAACATAATTCGGCCGACAACATTTCTGAGTAGTTCATTCCTTCTATGTAAAAACAAGCATCAAAACATGGTGGATTGCGTTTCATTTCTTACATAGTCGGTGATAAAGGTCGAACTTTTGACAATTTCAGATCAAGATTGTAAATAAACGAAAGACGATAGAAAGTGAAAAGTCGTATCAATCTATTGGCATTTTCCCCAAATAATTTTATTCGTATTTTTGTACACTTAATCGCGAGAATAAATTTTAAATTTTGGTGTAAGTTGGGTTGCATAGCAAACAGGCGGTGTGGCCAAATACTATATTTCAACAAGAATATCAAGAAATATACGTAATATGTCTAGAAAATGTTTAGTAAATAAGGTTCTATGCCACAAAATTACAATCATATAACGTAGTTTATAATTATACTTGTTAAAGTATTAATAAGTGATAAATATATAATCAATTTTTACGTTTTCGAAATCTACTGTTTTGGGTTACTCATTACTGTACAAAACATTATTGTTCTTAGTTTGAAAAGCCATAAAATTATGCACGGAGTACATTGATACCGTTATTTTAAACTGTAATTTTTCTTTTTATAAACTTCCGTTCAGTCGGATTCTTGATATGAAATTTTCTAAATTCCAACGTTGCAAGTCAATGATCTCGAAAATACTTCATTTTAGACCCCGTGTTTATTAAAGACATTTTTGCCTGTTTTTAACCTGTAGCATATGTTCAGTAATTTTGCACATCGAATTCTGTTAGAACCCGTATAGATGTTGTAATAGTTGTTATAGTGCATCCCGCTATGCGATCAGAAGAAACTTCATGAGCAAAATTCTAAAATGACAGAATATCTCTAGAAAATTAGTAACTCAAATGTTATATGAAAGTTCAACAGACATTTAGAAAAATACTGACCATTACACATTCTACGTGCTACTTCTACGACCGATAATTATGCAGCGATTACTAGACATAGATAATCGCCACACTTCATTTACATTATTAAAGCGACTTTTCCATAATGAGTCATCTTGGGATCACTATCTTATTCTATACTTTTTCACCTCCGTTGTCAATTTGAACACTTTTGTACGCAAGTTAGTGTGTATTATGTTGGTTAGAATGCGGGTCGTCTTGGGGATTGTCTATTTCTTTCATCATCTGAGCTATGTAAAACACAGAAATGTTGTCATATTTCTCGCTATAAATTGAAGTTATATGCAAAAAATGTTTAATCGTGTGTTTATGAGGACAAAATGTGTGCAAGTATTTTAATTAAAAAGTAGAAACTAAGTGTTCAAGGAGCGTTTAAAATTCACTCTCTGAAATATATAATCTCTCGCGTTTTTTGAACACATCATTTAATACTTGAAGGCCTTAGAAAGAATTTTAAATTTGAATTTATTGATGGCCTTTAGACATCCCAGGCTTAGGTCGGGGCAGGGTGGTGGAGATAATATTGGAGGGTAGTCGGCCAGAGCCTAGTCTGTAGGTACTATATCGGCATTTTCCTGGTGTGACTGAGGAAAACCCCTAGGAAAACATCGCTCAGGATGGGCGGCCAGAGAATTTCAGCCGACATTCATACAAAAAGTGTAAAATACAAAAGTAAGAAAAGAGTATTCTTTTCTTACATTGCATTTATCTAAAAAAAATTAACAAAATCAGAAATTTCAACCGTAGATTATAATTGTGTTGTTGGTAGAGTCGAAGAGATTTCTTCCTTTCTCATTAGCCTAAATATAAGGAAATATATTGACTTTTTCTGACAAAATTGAGGTTTTAAACAGGTTCTAAGCAATCTATTAGTGTTCTGTATACTATCCAACATTCACGAACATTACATCCTAGACATAGTCACGAATTAGTAAGAGGAAAATTGATAATTTCTCCGGATCATTGTCTAATACACAAATTTAAAATAAAAAGGATGTCTAACTAAAATCATTTCTAAATCTTGATTCTATAATAATAAGATATATACTCTTTTCAAAGACATCCAAATTATTGAATTTTTCCAATGTCATTGCATTATTTTCAACAGGAAACTAGTTCTTGTTTATTTCATTGTTTCTTTTTGCTTCTATTTTATCAGCTATGTTATGTTGTCTATAATATTTTCAGTGAATTGACCATTATATACATCAATTTGATACGAGATATCCATCCCGAAAGATTTTAGAAATGCTTTAATTAGCGATATTTATTTTCAAACGGCTGAGCAAAATATGTTATAATTACTATTCAATTTATGTTAAAATTATAGCATATGGTTCACTTATTTGCGGATCTTTTCTTATAGAATGTTAATTATTCGCACAAAGCGTAACGGTTGTAGTAAATCTGAACATGTTTAAAAACGTCTTACTGCTTGATAACACTTCAGGGCAAGAGGACAGGAAGATCGGAGGAAATCCTTCACTTGTGTCGATCGACAGCGGAAAGTCGTTGATTAACCCCCATGACTATGACCAGTTAGGACCACGCCAAAAAGTCTGTTGCAAAAAAAAAAAGCAAATTCCAGGGTGGAATCTTGATGCCGGAACTACAGACATCACCAGCGTGCAGTGGACTAGCCCAGGTATCGATTTGCTTGAACCACGCCTTTGGAATATGGCGGACGGATATATTTTCGTTGTGAAGGTAGTCGAAACGAAGAATGTGTTTCTTTGATGTTACTTTTTCCCCCTAATCGGAATTGACATCGTAGTTCCTGTGACGTTTCTTTATCACCTCAAAGTCACCGTTATTTGTAAAATAAATAATGACTGAATTCTTCTGTGAATAATTAACTAAAATACGGCATTCTTATATCTCTAGCACAGAAGAAGTCAAGTTGAATCACTTATGCACACTTTAAATATGCACACATGTGAACAAGCGGATATTTACAAGTTAGATTGCGTTTATAAGCGTTTCTGGTTTTTTTTAGGAAAGAAGTGTTGGAGGGAGAGTCAATAGAACCCTGGTCATCTCGGTGGATATAGCCTCTTGTTTATCTAATTGAGCCATGAATCCAAAGTAGAATGGCCACTTCTTTGCTATAGTTTCTAGAAGTTCGGGCAAAAGTTAGAAAGCCTGATTTTATCAAACACAAGGAAAGCAGAACATGTAAATATATAGTCATGAAAAAGAAGCCCACGAGAAGTGCATTTTTTACAGCGTGGACTATTTTATTCCTCTGTTTGTAATGTTACAATACCTGTCACGGATGATAGAAATATATTATCCAGTAGTTAAATACTTTAATGTATTGATTTAAAAACCTAGAACTGAAATGCAATTTTAAAAGAAGAGGGACTAATTGTTGGCCTGGCCTATACCACTGAGCTGTTATTTTTGTTTGGTTAAATGAACGAAAATGTAAATTATCTTGTAGAAATTTAATTTTACTAAAAGTTACATATATATCAAATTTATGTTTGCCTAGCAATTAGAAAAAATGTTTCGGTAATATGGCGGATGTTCGCTTCCGCCTATGTAAATTTTCGTGTATTTTTTTTACTATTTTGTTATAATTAATAACATTATTTGGAACCTAATCACTTCAAAATTATTCCAATAGTGTAAATATGACTACAGATAATGAAGAACGGCAGTTCTTCGAGTGACGCTGGAAAAGGAAACTGTTAGTGACACTTTATGTATAGAGCAAGTTTCGGATCTAGCGGAATCTTGCTCGAAACTTGCGGAATCTTAATCTATGCTTCAATACCTTTCAAACGGTGTATCACACGTCAAAATCGGTGAAGGGGTTCAAAAGTTACGATTTTTTAAAGCCGAATCACGCAAATTTTACAAATGATAGAAAAGTTTGTCTGTCTTTTTCGTTTAGCCCCAAATGGGTGGTACGGGAGGGTGGGGGGTCAATTGTGGGCCCCAACGAGTTTGAGTAAATCGAAGCTTATTTTTTATAGGACACCGTTTTCGAGATACGGTCCAAAATCGGTCTTTTGTATGAAGACTATGCACTTTTTTTAATAGGCAGCCTTACAAAATAAGTGATATCAGTATAAAAATATCTTCGGGGTAAAGAGAAGAGTGACGCAATAATTCTACTAACAAAAGAAGTGATAACAAAACCATTTTGCGAGTTACTTTCTTTGTGTCACTATGGCGGAAGGATACTAAATCTCTTAATTTTATTACAAAGGAAACACTCCCGTCATAGTGACACAAAGAAAGCAACTCGCAAAATGGATATCACTTCTTTTGTGAGTAGAATTACGTCACTTTTCTCTTTACCCCGAAGGAGTTTTTATATTGATACTGTATACAGGAAGCTGAGAGTACTATTTCCGTGGAGAAATTACAAGTGACAGAATCTACGAAGCAGGAGTGCTGAAAAGATCGAGAAAGAAGACAGTGTACTGGCAGAAGACAAGTGACTATTTGACTGTGCAATTTAATCAATTGCGGATGAAAAACAAATACGACTAATTAACAATAGCTATATTATTAATTATATATTCTTTCTCAAAAGAACTTGAAAAAATAGCTTGGAGAATTTATTATAAACTAACATCTATGGAGATAACATTAATGGTAATTTAACATTGTATGTATCGAAAATAAACTTAATAATAATGGATTGATTGTAAAATATGAAATTAAATTAAATGAACGCCTAGAAATTAGTGTAATAGATAAGTATACTAGCGGACAGAAAATACAAAAAGGTCGCAAAGCTTGGTAAACTTCTTTTTATTGGAATAGATGGTTATGACAGCAAATTGAAGGCCGTGGTCGTTATAGTAGGAGGTAGGTGATCCTTTGTTCGAAACCTATGAAAGAAAAGTTGAATTTTGAATGTGATTTGTTTTAAAGATACGCTTGTATTACTCACAATGGCATATAGTACACGAAATCTAACGAGAATTTCCCTATTTGTGTTTCACTTAATCTGAGATTTTCCTAAATTCTCTCAGTCACACAAGTAAGGTTCTAACTTGACGCCTTAAAATAACTATCGGCCCATTACCTTCTTCCTAAGATTAGGGAAAGTTCACAAATATAAAGTTTCAAGTTTGAGTCAATGGACGTATGAGACGCTTGTCATTGATTCTTTCAAGATTTCTTAATAAGACCATACACTTTCTCTCACACAGCTTCCTTTCTTCTTTGGGAGGTACGTTATTAATAATCAACGTGGGAGGGACTCTCTTGAATTTGCAACTAGCATGTTTTTGTTTGTAGGCATAAATTACTACGAAGCGTCAGAGAAAGAAAAATTGTATATTGATTTATAATAATTTTTGAAGATTGTTCAATAAAATAATCTTTGATGATTGAAGATATTGCCAATTTCGGCGAACAATCGGTTGTTATAATAATACCCTTCAGGCTACGGGTATAAGAATCAACAAATTTCTCTCTATTATTGGAGTCAATATGCAGAATGATATATACTTATGCGCTCCTATACAGATGCAATGTTCTTTATCGTTAAACTGCATAAGGAAAGCGGGAGACAGGGCAAAGCAGCTCTATAAGGAACCGTTTCATCACTGCATTGAGTTATATGAAGAATTACCTTGACAGCAATCAGAGTAATAGACATGATTGGTTTATTATTATTATTATTATTATTATTATTATTATTATTATTATTATTATTATTATTATTATTATTATTATTATTATTATTATTATTGTGGTTTGTGAAAAACAACGATGTCTGAAAACCTGAAACTGCCGGAATTTTGTCAAATTCTTCCTATAGCATTTTATCGATTGGGAAAAACTTAAGTGTCATGGAATTCAGCTTTTGGAACTGATAATCCCTGGTTTGGCTAATTTACCTCATACGTAGTTTTGGGGACCCAGACATAAATTGCCTTTGTTCCTGACTGTTAACGTTTATTTATTCTATTAGTGAAACATTTATAATCATAACGAGTCACTCGGCTCTTCATGTGACCACAATTTTTATAAATTGAAAATAGTTTAAGAAATGAGAAATAAAGATGACGTAATTTTACACAAAAATGTAAATGCACTCGAAATGTAATGAATCAGTTGTCTGTCCTTGTACTTAAAAAAATGTTAGAAACCTATGCTATAATAGTTGTTTCTTCCAGTAGCGTAGCTGATGTCCAAACATTAAATAAATGTCAGAGTTCAAGTCTGTGATTATGGCGCCTTGTGCAGTGTATCCATTTTGTTGTGATTTGCACGGAAGGACACTGCTGAACATAATTAACCTACGTGAAGTTCAGATGCACCTAATTCACTTTTGAACATAATTGGTACACAGAATCAAGGTGTTTGATCTCTAATGTAAAAATATTAAAATAGGTACTAAACACACATCATCTTCATTAAAGAAATGTAATTTGCTCATCAATATTTAAAATATTCGAAGCTTCAAGATCCTTTACTAAAAGTGCAATTTGGTTCAACTAGTTAACTACTGGTAAGCAAGATCTCTTACAAGTAAACCTATCTAGCTTCAAAGCGCATCTTTGACCAAACTTGGTAGAGGAGTACGGTACATCAGGAAACCACTAGAAAGCAGGATTAAATGTGCTTTCGTCCATAAAGATAGACGCAGTGGCCAACAGTTTAGTTCATAAGAATAAGCATTTATAGAGTGATCTAAGTAGAAAAACACACGTTTATTTATAAAATGTTTGTAATAATGGAAAACAAATACACATTAATGGATATTGGGTAAGTGCGCTATCTTTTAGGGGGTATGTTCGTAGTGGCCGCCATCTTGAAGTCGTACATCTTGAATCTTGCTCGATTTCTTAAATAGGAAGGGGTTCATGGAACATGAATCTGGGCTAGAGTTTGACTAGAAATACATTGGTGAAGTCAATCTTACCATAAATTTAATTTTGCGAGAGATAATGAGATGCGACATTAAGCATAGTTGATTGAAAAGTCCAGAAATACTCTGTTATTTTTTTTTTTAAAAAAAAAGCAAGAAATGAAAATCCAGTGCACAAGTAATTAGTATTGGGAACCACGTACACAGTAGTCATTAGCTGTGCATTGGGTTTTCATTTCTTCCATTTTTTTTTTCAAAAAAATAACGGAGTATTTCTGGACTTTTAAATCAACTACCCTTAATATCGCATCTCATTATCTCTCGCAAAAATAAATTTATGGCAAAATTGACTTCACCAATGTATTTCTAGTCAAACTCTAGCCCAGATTCATGTTACATGAACCCCTTCCTATTTAAGAAATCGAGCAAGATTCAAGATGGCCGACTTCAAGATGGCGGCCACTACGAACATACTCTCTAAAAGATAGTGCACTTATCCATTATCCATTAGTGTGTGTTTGTTTTTCATTACTACAAACATTTTATAAATAAACGTGTGTTTTCCTACTTAAATCACTCTATAAATGCTTATTCTTATGAACTAAACTTTTGGCCACTGCGTCTGTCTTAATGGAAAAAAGCACTTTTAATCCTACTTTCTGGTGGTTTCCTGATATACCCTACTCCTCTACCAAGTGTGGTAAATAAAGCGCTTTGAAGCATCGATAGGTTTACTTGTTAGTAGTTCATAGCTGTTTTTGTTATTATCGGGTCTTGTCAAAATTTACCATCTTGAAAGCCAGTTGAAATTGGCATTGACGACTGTTTGCGCCACCCATCTGACAATCTCACTGAGCGAAATTCGTGTGCAAGACTGTGTGTAGTCAGTGAATTTAGTTTTGCTAAACTTAGAATTCTCAGATTAAAAATCACAATTAACATGTTTTAGTCATTTTAGAAGAAATAATCTTATGTAAACATGTTATTTCTTTTTCTAGAAATAAATTTATTTATTTTTGAGTTCTCAGTACTTTCAAATGCACGCAAAAATAATACTAATTAAGAATAGATACAAATCGTTCGGTTTCATGTTCAGTGTACTACCAATATAGTTACATCTGGCTAACACTTAAGGCAATGATGGTACTAGTGTTGGTCCATCTATTATATTTTCTTAAAATCCTTGTCACACTGAGTAAAAGGGTCGATGGGACCATAGGCAACCTTTCAGCCGTTTAAGAGCTAGGGGTCATCAAGGGTCAAGTTTTAATAATGGGAAAAAGATATCACGAACAGATGTTACGAATAGACAAATTTCTACAATATGGTTCCATTGAAAACGAAGAGATGTTATTGCTTAAGTGTTAACAGAGAATCAAACGTATATTTAAAAACGTTAATATGTGTACGTAGAGTATATGATTGTTTTCATAACTGTTGGCTCTCAGTTCTAACGTTCGTTTAACAGTTTACTTCCTGTATTTTCTGTATAAATCCAATGTCAGAATATACCGTACCTGAAAGAATTTAGGAGCTTCTAGCAGGTGTAGTTTGTACATAATCTTGCTCTAAGTATTAAACTTTTCGAAATTCGTGATCCACTTCCTCGAAAATAGTATCTCGACTTATTTTTCTAATACCTACTTTACTTCAGTCAAAGCTTTTTACCCAGAGTTTTATAACCCTTTGTAAACACAATATGTATATGCAATGTTCTTTGCTCGGACACACATAATATGTGTGTATGCATAGAAAAGGGACAAATTATTGGGTATGTAGTTAGATGCTTTCGTATCCTATAATGTCTAACTGCCACAAAAAACGACCTGAGCCTTAGATGCCTAAAGGCCATAAATAAAAATTCAAATTTAAATTCAAATAAAAATTCAGCTGCAACTCATTTGGTAGAGCGTTGGGTTAGCAATTGGAAGGTCCTGGGATCGATCCCAAAGGCCCTAAATAAATTGAGAACATTGAAACGAAAAATAATGTATTCGAAAGGAATTAGGAATTTCAGAGTAAGTAATTTTACAGTTCTATTCTTTTCACACAACCATGTATACGTTATTATTTACTCTGATGTTTTAACAATTTTCCAGTAATTCTACTATCACATCGCATAATACTATGCCTATAGCAGCACAGATTATCGACCCAATATCGTACATACAAGCAAGATTTTCTAATAATTCGTAATACAATTTACATTTGTTTTAGTTAATCAATAGACGCGTTTATAGATGGATGGGATTAATGTATTATTTTTGAGTAAATTTCCTTGTCACAAAATATTTTTGCCCTACTACGTAAATTTATCTAGTTTCCCGTACAAGAAAAGTTTTTTTTTACAGTATTTGTAGCAAAAGCAGCAATTCTGCCTGTCCTAGTATATGCATAAAATAATCAAACAAAAATAAGAATCGAAACCAAATGTTCTGATTTTAATGAAACTATGACATCTTGTTTGTCCATCTCGATGCATTGTAAATTTGAATGTACTTTTGTATATTCTATAGCGGTCTATGTGATTTTCTTGTACAAATCCACATTTTACTGTAGAGATTAAGCAAGCTAATTTGTGCATATGTCTTACTTGAGATTTGATATTCTCCATGTTCCGTGGGGGTGTAGGTAACTTTTATTGATCCTATGGACTTAATGGCGCACTACTCCGAGACAGTCATGCAAGCACGCTCACGTTGGAAAAGCTGCAGCCCAGTAAAAAAAAAAAAAAAAAACAATAGGGCAATGTAGACACAGAATATAACCCTTATTGGAGAGACTAATATGCAAACAATATGCTCTTTAACGAAGAATTACAAATAACGTACATGTTACTCAAAATGTCCCCTTCGAGGTTTCTGTATGTCTAGGTTAATTTCCGTTCATGAAATCGTAATAGAGGAAATAATCGTGCAAAATGTTAGGATTTTTATTACTAAATGTGCGCTCTAAACATATTTGTTTTACTCTTTTTATACTCATATTTTCTTAAGTTCTTAGTTTTGTGTTTCTTTTTTGAAGTGTAAGTAATATGTACAAGAAGTGTGAGAGTTTTCCTGAAATCCTTAGCTTTCTTTAACCACTTTGAAGGTTGGTTCGAGCACTTGGTGCGAAAGTGACTTCTCAGGATTATATTAAACACATTTTGTTCACAATATTTCATGATAAACTCCGGTTTACTCGTCTTCGCTTCAAAGTTCATCACTATATAGCGAGCAAATAAATTTACTGCGACCTCAGTAGCTCAGTTAAAGTAATATGTTATTACTGAGACGACCCGAGTTCTATGCTTGCTCTCGCGCACTTTTTTACTTCTATCTTAGGCTAAGAAAGTGTATAGTTCGTACTGGTCCACTCTAACTTGTCTGGAATATGGGAGAGAAAATTGTACAAAAAGTAAATCGGAAGTAAAAACACAAGAAATTGTAAATATATATATATATTAATTTAATTTGTTCAAAAGATATTCTTCAAAATGCAAAAATAAGTTATTTTTTACAGTGTACGTGTATTTATTTGTAATTGTTCACTATATTAACTCGGTTGAATAGTGTAGTGGCATAGCCAGACGTCTTGGTCATCTGCAAGGCCATGTAGAATTGGTTGAGTCCTTCTCAAGTGACATAGCTATTAGCTGTCCATGTCATTATACAGCGATGGTATTTTCAATTTAAGCTCCAGCGGCCACCCATCCTGACTGAGGTTTGTCCGGGATTTTCCCCAGTTATACCAGGCAAATGCCTACTAACTAGGCCCTGGCCGAATGTCTTCCAACATCCTCTCCTCCCACCCTATCCAGGCCTGAGCCTGAGATGCCTAAAAAGGCAACAAACAAATTCAAATTCAATGTAAGCTCAAATAGTTG
>JAGDQP010032755.1:0-13915 GCA_022664845.1 Lepisma saccharinum | reverse complement strand
CATCTTTTGTATATATTACATAATCAATATATATTGGGTCCTTCCCCATTTACATCTTTCATTCAAGTACTCCAGCAGCTTTCGTGTAAAGAACATTAATAGTCCTCCTAGGGCCGGATCGAAGAACTCGAATCGGCACCAAACTGTGGGCTGGGGTAGAGAAAGACATTGTCGCTATTCGGGACTCTGTGCGTTTTTGTGTTTCGTTGTGCAAATTGCGGCTTGATTATCGTAATCCTTTCGTGTTTATCAAAATTCGTGATGTTTATCGGAATTCGTGCGTGTTTACTTGTGAAGAGACATAAAAAGTTTGTCAGCTAAAAAGAGAGCGCTCAAAGGTGACTAGATTGGAAAATGCAGTGTCCAGTTTAGATATGAACAATGTGTCGGCCATTTAAATTCACAAAGACAAGGTGCAACTATTATTTCGTGAACAAAATCAGCTGCTCGATGATGTGTCAGTGTGTGATGACACAACATTTCAAAGTGAAGAAGGACTTGCCAGTATTGATGCTAGACTGACAACTGTGTGTGTCAATTTAACCAAAATGGGATCAGCGGCTGCGAACCCCCTCCCCTCTTCGGAATCAACAAGTGGAACATTGAAGCTTTCAATTCTTGAACTTCCAATGTTCGACGGTAACATGCTACAGTGGTTAGAATTCAAGTATTTGTTTGTGTCATCAGTGCATAGTGCTGATCTAAGTGGTGCTCAAAAACTCCAATATCTGAGAAGTGCGTTACGTGGTGAGCCGCTTCAGATACTGTGTGCCGTCCCTACAACAGATGCAAATTACACTGAAGCATGGGACTTACTGCAATCGCGGTATCAAAACATAAAGGAATTGGTGAATGCAGTATTAAAGCGCCTGATTTCTCATCCTCCCCTCATGCAGAAATCAGCCACAGCCATGCGAAAGCTTTTCGACACAGTGAGTGAAAGTGTAAGATCTCTTAAAGTGCTAGGACTGCCGGTCCAGTACTGGGATGCTGTGTTATTATATCTGACAACAGAAAAGTTGGACGAAGCTTCGAGAAGACAGTGGGAACTTTCTCAGCAGAACAATGATGAACCAAACTTTAGTGAGTTAACCCAGTTCATTTATCATCGCTCGCGCGCCCTGTCAGTCAGTGGTGTAACAAACAATAAACCAAGCCCAATAAGCGTCGGACTCGGGAGAAAGATAATGTCTTTCAACAATGTGCTTTCTCAGCCGTGCGAAAAGTGTGCCTAAAAACATCCGTTATTCAAATGTGTAGAATATAATAATCTGTCAGTGCAACAAAGACATGATTTCGTCAAAAGTAAACTTCTTTGCTTCAACTGTCTGAAATCTTCCCACCATTAGCGTGAATGCAAATAATCGAATTGCAAAAAGTGTAATAAGAAACATCACACCTCATTGCACTTTTCAGATATACCGGACACTTCGCAAAGTGAATCACAAAATTCAGTCACAAACTGCTTTGCGTCAAACCAATCAACGCCCACAGTATTATTAACCGCCGTAGTTCTAGTGAAAAAGATCAATGGACATTAGAAACCATTTCGCTGTCTCCTGGATTCAGCCTCAGAAGCTACTTTTATGTCTGAATTCTGCATACAACAGTTAGGCCTAAAGCGGAAATCGGCTGCCGTGTCTATTTCAGACCTAACTAATACGAACGTTGGGAGATCGGACGGCATAGTGCAACTAGAATTTAAATCGCGCTACAACGAGCAACGTGTATTCAACGCAACAGTTCTTGTGTTACCTAGCGTCATAGCTGTTCTTCCCAGAAAACAGGTCCAGAGGAATAACCTGGGACTCAAACTCCACAAATTAAACCTAGCTGACCCGCAGTTTGACACCCCAAATCGTGTAGACATTTTGCTAGGCGCAGACATCTTTGCCGCCATATTGTGTTCCGGACGTCAAACTAGCAGAAAAGTTCAGTGGTGGCGCTAGAAACAGAGCTAGGGTGGGTGCTCTCGGGGGCGTTCAACAAGTGTTCTGGGAAAACGAGTCAAAGTGCATCACGTTCAGTGTAGTCACCTCAATCACAAACTGAACAAGTGCTGGGAATCGTGGAAGTACCAACACCATCTCTTATGACCTGAGGGGACCCAAAGTTGCTACTAAATTACCCCCTCCCCCAAGCCAGTGGTGAACCGGTAGACCCAAGTGTTCTTTCTCAAGAACAACCATCATCTGCTTCAAGTGTATTGACCATTCACAACGTGACAGATACGTCATTATTAGCCAAATATTCCTCTATTACAACACTACAGCGAGTGACCGCTTGGTGTTTACGATTTGTTTCCAACTGCAGAACTGTGCGCGAGGACAGGACCAGTCTATTGACCCCAGCGGAACTCGAAGACAGTTTCGTCCTGTGGGTCAAAGTAGTTCAAAGTGAAGCTTTTGCAGAAGAATTGCGGTGTCTAAAGACGAACAGGGAATTACCATCGAGAAGCAAATTATTGTGTCTTAACCCTTTTATTGATGTTCAGGGTGTCTTACATGTCGGTGGCCGTCTGCAAAATGCACAAATTTCCTTCGATCAAAAATATCCCATCCTCCTTCCTAACAAAGATCACTTGACTGATCTCAATGTGCGACAATAACACATCAGAAATCTACATACTGGGCCGAAGCTACTGTTAGCATCATTGTAACAGAAATTCTGGATCTTACGTGGACGGGACAGAGCACGTGCTGTTGTGAAGCAATGTGAGATTTGTCATCGTCACAGAAAAAACAGCAATTACATAGTTAATGGGCAATCTACCTGGTGTACGAGTCAACGAAGCAAAACTATTCAACATGTGGGGGTCGACTACAGTGGAGCATATACCATGCGGTCCATCAAGGGAAGGTGACGAAAGCGACTCAAGGCTTACATTATTCTATTTGTTTGTCTCACTACTCATGCCATTCATTTAGGAACGGAAGTGATGCCTCTACTCCAAAATTTCTTGTTGCTTTTCGAAGATTTATTGCGAGGATAGGCAAACCAAACAACATTTATAGTGATTGTGGTACTGTGCTTGTAAAAGCTGATAAAGATATAGAAGAAATGCACCAATTAGTGAAATCTTCCCAATACAACAAAAATGTGGCAGAACAACTCAGTGTACGAGGAGTGCAGTGGCATTTTAATCCTGCAGGTGCTTCACATTTTGGTGGCATTTGGGAATCGGGGATAAAATCTGTAAAGTATCCCCTCAAGCGTATTGTGGGAAACAGCATACTTAATTGGGAAAAAATGCAAACCGTACTGTGTCAAATTGAAGCATGTCTGAATTCACGTCCATTAACAGCCTTGTCATCAGATCCCTCTGATTTATCTTGTCTCACTACAGGACATTTTCTGATCGGGAAACCTCTGACAGCCTTACCCGACCTTTTCTCCAGTGGTACAAAAATAAGCAATCTCAAGCGATGCCATCTTGTACAACAATTACAAGAACATTTTGGAAGCGGTGGTCAACTGAACATCTATCTAGATTTCAGCAACGGCCAAAATGGTACAAAAAAACAAGAAAATGTGAAGTTAGGTGAATTGGTGTTGGTCAAGGCCAAAAACCTTCCCCCACTCCAATGGAAACTCTTAAGAATTTCTATAATTCATCCAGGGTTTGATTGACTTATACGAGCAGTGACAATAAAAACAGCTGAT
Organism: Lepisma saccharinum; assembly: GCA_022664845.1. Lineage (NCBI taxonomy): Eukaryota > Metazoa > Arthropoda > Insecta > Zygentoma > Lepismatidae > Lepisma > Lepisma saccharinum. The sequence continues at coordinate 10,252 of JAGDQP010032755.1, read as the reverse complement.
GGTGAATACAAAAGACCCATAACAAAAATTGCTCCATTACCCTGTGACTCTGAGTGAACAAGTGCTCAGGCAGAAGTGAAAGTTTTATTTGTACTGTCTGTGTGTAACTGTGTATATCGTTGTATATGTGTGTGTGTTGAAATTGTCATTTCAAGGGGGAAGGAATGTTGGAGATCTAAAATTGTGTGTTTTATAATCATTTTGTTATATTGTGTATGTCTCTATTTTGTATTTGGATTCCTCTTAAAGACGAAACTGCAACCGAAGAAATTCTTTCTTTGGTCTGTGACTGACAAGTATTTGGGTACTATGTGTGTGTGTGTGTGTGTGTGGTGCCTCATGTCACTCTCGTCCTGCTACAGAAAACCAGAGCAGAAAGAGGGAAGAGTTAGAAGGAAGAAGCAAGTGGAAAGTAAAAGGACATACAAAGGCGGTGAGAAGTGATTCTTGAGTGCGGTACTGTAAATACAAACGTAATTGTGTATATATCTTCCATCTTTTGTATATATTACGTAATCAATATATATATATATATATATATATATATATATTACATAATCAATATATATTGGGTCTATCCCCATTTATGCATTTCATTTAAGTACTCCAGCAGCTTCAGTGTACGGAACAGTGAACCTGATTTTATCATTTTTCTTCTAAACTTATTTAATGCAAGTAAGAAAATAAAAAACATCATTATTAAAGAACAATTAACCTTTCTCTTAAAGAACATTCTAAAATAAAAACTGTTTTTCACTAAAAAATATATTAAAGTAGGAACTTCTATTGAAATGAATAATTATTGCTTGGAGAAACACATTCAATCCCCGGCAAAAGAAAATCCAACGCTTCAAATTTATAGTATGATGATAAATGCATACAAATATGATTTCATACTTTATGGACATTTTCATAAACTTTTGAGAAATTTAAATACTTACTCATATCGTCAATCTTCCTGATAACTATTTCCGATACACAACTTGATTATATCTTACTTGTGATGGATATGTCAAACGACGTTCTGTTAACTAGGGATGGATATAAGCGAGTTCGAGTCGAGTTTTCGTTAAACTCGACTCGACTCGTAAGAAAAATCTCAACTCGACTTGAAATATCTCAACTCAACTCGACGTTGTGCAAATATTGTCCAATTCGACTTGAAACTCGACTCGAAATTCACTCGAGTTTCGAGTAGTCGAGCTAAAACCAGCCAAATACTATAGTAATAATGTATCTGTCTTCTTGGGATGGCCAAAATTTCCGGACAACCAGATGACAAATTATCTGGTATCCATTTAACAATCCGGATTTTATCCGTCATCCGAGTATTACCCGCTATCCGGATATTAGCCGACATCCGAAAATTATCCGCTATCCGTCCGGATATTACGTGACATCCCCATATAGTCTAGTCATTAGGTACTTTTTGGGTGCAAAAGGCTGGCACTATTGTGTACCTAAGAGCACTATTGTGTACTACTATAATGCTAAATATGTAACCTTGGGTTGGGGTACAGCCGCTCGCGCCGCCATCTTGAAAATGGCAGCTCAAAGGAAAATTTTAGCATATAACTCCATCCCTGTAGGTTTTAGACAACGTTTCTGTAATTGAAAATTTGAGAGGCTTTGCGATGAAAATTTCCTACAAAGCTACTTATATAAAAAATTTGAAAATGTCACTATTTTGAATCAAAAAATGCGGAAAAACATCTATATATGGTATCTAAAGCATGCCCAGTCCAAACCACTGAAGCTGGACAAACGAAATGCTGATGTTACATCAAGAGTTGATTACGAGAACATTCCAAAATTTGGAGAAAATCGTCATCTTCAATCCAATATGGGGGACATATTATATATATATAAACAATACCCAGGTCGAACCGCTGGAGGACAGATTGTCGGATAATCGAAATTTGGCATAAATGTGTACCATCAAGAGTAGGCTGCGAGAAAGGTACGAAATTTGAAAAAAAAATCGCCATCTTGAATCCAATATGGTCAACAAACGTATATTTGTCGAAATATGCCCAGGGCGAACCGCTGGAGCCAGAGAAACGAAACTTAGTATGAAAGTTTGTCCTCAAGTGTAGTTTACCATAAAATTTTGAAATTTGAAAATACTTGTCATATTAGATTCAGTATGATTGAGAAACATACATATCTAAGATATGCACATATATTTTAATCGACTCTATTGCTTTCAAGATGGCGACTTTTTCAAATTTCGTAATTTTCTCGTAACCTACTCTTAATGGTACACATTTATGCTAAATTACGTTTCTCTAGTTCAAGCGGTTCGGCCTTGGTGTTGTTTTTTTATATATAATTTTCCACCATATCGGATTAAAGATGACGATTTTCTCCAAATTTTGTAGTTTTCCCGTAATCTACTCTTGATGATACACCAGCGTATCAAATTTAGTTTGTAGGGCTTCAGTTATTTGGATTGGCCATACTTTAAATATATATATAGAAGTTCTTGATTCAAAATGGCGAAAGTCTCAAAATTTTATATAAGTGACTGTAGAAAATTTACATTGCAAATCCATTCAAATTTTCAATTTAAAAAAGAATCTCTAAAACCTACAGGATCTATGCTAAAAACTACCTTTCAGCCGCCATTTTTCAAGATGGCAGCGCGTGCTGTGGTCCCTCAAGGTTACAAATTCAGCCTTGCAGTTCGGGCCCCCCAAGTGTACACTTTTGTCAAATTTCAAAACTCCTCAACCTTTTGCACCAAAACACAGTTTTTATGTTTCTAATGACTGGACAAATACCCGTCATCCGATGAGTAGTTATACATCCTATATCCGGATATATTCTATCCAGATTTGGCTATCTCTTGTCTTCCCGGCTGGCCAATTCAGTTTCACCTAACGAGGAATTTTGACGTCATCAGTGCACAGCGTTATTACGTTTTTCGAAAATAAAATCCTGTTTTCATATGTTTGGTTAAACTTCACAGGGCCGATCCAGAAGGGCTGAATATTAGAAAAACCTAAATTGTGATAAACAATAGTAAATCCTGTTAATTGTGATTTAAAAAAAACATCAACAACAGCCTTTCCAGCATCTTTTCTCGCTATCGCTACTCGGCATCTTACCATGGATTGGCGCTGTGATTAAGCCAATACATTTTCTTCTATTTACTTTTGACATCTAGAGTGACCAGTTAAAATTATTTTATGTTAATTATCATTATTATACCGCAGCACTATTTAAGATTCCAGTAATTAATAATTTATGAATATATTTATCCATTTAACAAATTCCAAATTATTCAGATTCAATTTAACCATGAATACTTTACAATAACAATAAGGAGAGGAAGGATTTGAGAAGGCATCGGTTAAGGCCTGTACTGAAGATAGCATTCTGTCAAATGCATGGTAGTACAGTAGAATCCTGAAAAACTCCATTCAGGATGTCCGACCACGGGAATCGAAACAACGGCCTTCTGAATGCGAAGCCAGTGCTTTACCGACTGAGTTACGGCCGCTCGGTGAATGCATACACAACAACATAAACTATTAACACCGAGCAAGCTAACTCAGTTGGTAAAGCATTGGCTTTATATTCGGAAAGACGTGAATTTATTTTTATTTATTCCGTCTTAGTTTAGATGGAGGACTTAAAATCGTGCGAGCCTTTTCTTCTACTCAACCATCCTATATTTTTTATTCGCTAGAAATGGGGGAGACAGAAGGAACGAAAGGAAATGGTCCCCTGAAAACAGTTATTTTTTCCCGTTTCACTTTGATAAATACAGATTTCCTTTTGGCCATCAATTGCAAAGATGCTGATTGGAACACCTCGCGAATAGTGGGAGAGAGAGCAAGAACAATTTGTTCCTGTATATCGACCTCCTTGCTTGTACGTGCCACAGTTCTGCTTGAACTCACTACTCAGCAGATGTGGATACCAAAATCAAAATGTTTATTGCAATGTCTCCGAAAGAATAGTTGAAGAACCTGATCTGAGTTGTTCACAATGATTTTAGCGGGAGACCGAAAAGGTCATCAGTTGGGCACAATACGTCGCCCGTACTCTTGTAACCGGAGTCCAAGTGCTTTTATAACTTCCGTTAAGATTCGCAAGGACAAGTACGGTCAAAGATAATACCGCTTCCACCCAAGAATTTCTAAGAAACCAACAACAAAGATATAATTTTCATCTATATCGTCAAGAACCCACCCAAGCATATGTTTCAGAAACAGAATACGATTCTGACACAATGATCAGGACGTTGACTTTGGAGAAAACTTCAAATAAATGAGAATTACTATTTTATGCAAGTATGTGCGTATAAATATTTTTTTCGAAAAGTACTTTACTACTTCTGTTGCTGTTAGGTATATTGGATATACACTAGACTCTCGCTAATCCGGCCCTCAGCAGTCCGGCCTCTCAGCAGTTCGGCCCACATCCGGCCTCTAGTCGCTCAAGCAGAAATGACGCGCACAAAATGAATTATCGTGTGCAACAATGTTGTTAGTTAAAAATGTTAAATAACGCTATACATACGTATTGGAAATTGTGTCTTTCTTACAGTAAAGTTCAGTACATACTATATCTTTGGATTTAATAAAATAGAGCCTGCATAGTCCCTATGTGTTTAAACTAACTAGTAATTTCCGACCCTCTCAATAATCTAGCACTTCCGCGAATCCGGCACCTATATGTGCAAGGAATGGCCGAATTAGCGAGAGTCTAGTGTACACACACACACACACACACACACACACACACACACACATATATATATATATATATATATATATATATATATATATATATATATATGAGCTCCTGCCCAGCCGAGTCAGTAGCGCGCTCGACTTCAGAGCGAGCGATCCCGGGTTTGATTCCCGATGGGGCTTAAATATTTCGGTGTTGACCCAGCATCGTGATGCGATTGGGGAGCTGCTGTGAATAAAAGATAGTGGCGATCACAATTGAGAGCTTAGGATCTCCTCTCCCAACCCGTCTGGTCAGCGTGGGAGCAGTAGACTAACTCCTCCCTCCGGGAGAGGCCTCATCCAGTAGTGGATCGAATATGCTGTGATTTATTTATAAACATCTTAACTGAGGGTGGTTTCCGTGTCAGGGGATGATGAAAGGAGAAACTACATAGAAACTTTTCTTAATTCCTGACAGGAGAGTTTCTGAATTAGACATATTTCTAAAGAAATCTACCTAAGATGGAAAATAATCGCCCTTCCTAAATTCCCCCTCCGACCATAAATTTCTGTTGCTGTTGGTTTTCTTGACCTGATGATGTTTTCATTCGATTCAGGGTACCAAGAAAAAAAAATTATAAATCGACACTTCACACGCCTATTTCACGCAATAGTGGAATCCCAGTACTTTTCCCCTTCCCCCTAGAATTTTTATGCACTATTCGGTTTTGTGAACCTCATGTCTGAGGTAACTTATTACCAAAGTTTCACGAATGCAGGAATTTTTCCATTTTTGGGTCTATTTTTTGCTTTTTTTTACCTGCACTAAAAACGAGATAAAACTAGTCGTACGGGCGAGCCAAATATCAAACTCGACCAAAAAACAGTGACTCGACTGGAGAAAATTACTTCTGACTCGCCTCGTGTCCATCCCTACTGCAAACACACGCTTCAGTGAAGTTGTTAAGTTAGTGTAATTCATCTGTGAATATCTACTTCAACATACAATGAAGAATGTTGTTCTTCGCCATTCACCTATTCTGCTATTTAAGTTTAATAAAAAATCTCTTTTATGGCCAACGATATTCCACGAAAAATAGTTTAAAGACAGTTTGAGTTTGTAGTTAAGCCATATAATGCTGTTACCCTGGACGAAAGCTAGAATGATGGAGAACAGTGGCGTAAATAACGGCCCCGCAGACCCCGCAATGCGGGGGGGGGCGAGGGTTTAGGGGGTGAATAGAGTTCAATAAGTTGTTTTGAACAAAAAATAAAATAGTTAGTAGCCAGTACCACCTGAAGGAACACAATAAATAATATTAATATTGATGACATTATAAATTAGATTCAATACATTAGTTACTTTTTCTTTAAGAAAAGCTTGGTTAATTTTACAGGTTTAACTAGTACTTACGCAAAAGTTCGCATCGCAACACTGTTTGAAAGCTATTTACCGTTGTACACTTTAGCACACATAAACGTTAGCGAGAATAATCTCGGCAAAACGATAATATTTGAGTGGTGCGTGCAAAAGGAAAATGAAAGCGAAAAAAGAAGTTCAGTATGAAACTGTAGTACACTCTATGCAGTATGAAACTATATAGAGTTCAGTTCTGTATTCAGAAGCTGGTTATAACCAGAAATTATACAAAAGTGTGCATGTCTAAACTTTTACAGTATCAGCCATTCTTTACGTGGAAGCGATACCAAACTATTTCAAATCACTATTCGGGCAGGTTACTTAAAATTCGACTTGCTTGCTTCAGGAATAGGAAACAGTTAGCTTCTGATACGAAAAATTGGATTTAGGAAGTGAATTAATAGTTCTTTCATTTTCTGGAAGTACAAGGGCTTAAATCCCATTTTTCGCATCAGAAGTAACTGTAGTTTCCGACTGCTGAAGAAAACAAACCAGGCACAGACCAGCGAGGCGCAAAATAGTTTGGTATCTCTTCCAAGTAATAAATGGCCGAATTTATCAAGCACATATTAGTACAGGGTAAGTCAAAATGATGTACCCGATTTCATAAATTTATTTTGTGAAATATAATGAACATATCTGAATGTAATACATGTGGTAAGAAGGGTAACTCTCAAAGTTTTTTTCAGTCACATCACAAGTGCTCTATGTGAGCACCTCGCGTAAGACGACACACATCAAGCCGATAGTCTATCAAACCTTGTGTAGTGTGTCACGGTCAATCTCTGCAATGGCTGCTGTGATGCGGGCGCGAAGGTCACCCAATGTTGTTGGAAGTGGTGGTACGTAAACACGATCCTTTATGAAACCCCACAAAAAGAAATCACACGGGGTCAGATCGGGGGAACGAGGTGGCCAACGAATGAGAACTCGATCCTCCTGAGATGCACGGCCTATCCAGCGCTGTGGCAATGCCTCATTGAGATGATCCCGAACGCTGCCTTGGTAATGCGGAGGGGCACCATCCAATTGAATAATGAAATCTGCACTATCCTCTTCGAGCTGTGGAAGGAGCCATTGTTGCAGCATATCAAGAAAAACATGTCCTGTCACAGTAGGTTCAAGGAAGAAAAAGGGCCCATAAATCTTTTCAGGGGAAATGGCACAAAACACATTCACCTTGGGTGAATCGCGTTGGTGTTCCACAACTGCGTGGGGATTATCAGTTCCCCAGATCCTTACGTTGTGTCTATTCACATTCCCAGAAAGGTGAAACACCGCTTCATCACTGTAACGTAACCTTTCGGCGAACCCATCCTCTTCCATTAACGTGAGAAAATCAGCACAGAAAGACGCTCGAGCAGCATAATCAGAGTCTCTTAAGGTTTGTAGCAGTTGCAAGCGATAGGATTTCATTTGTAAACGTTTCCGCAGAATTCGCCATACAGTTTTCTGTGGCATTTCAAGTTCCCTCGCTGCCCGGTAGGTAGACTTCTGTGGACTCCGCACAAAACTGGCGGGAACACGTTCCACTGTATCTTCCTCAGCTGAAGGACGGCCAGTCGATTTTCGCTTACAGATGCAGCCCGTATCTCTGAATTTTTCATACCACGCACGAATGGTTTTTCCAGTAGGTGGGTCTCTGCCATACTTGGTACGGAAATGCCGTTGAACACTCATCACAGAGTTGTTTACATGGTAATCCAGCACACAGAACGATTTCTGCTCTCCAGTCAGCGCCATTTTCGTTAACTGCTTCCAGCGCCGCGTAGCGGTAGACAATGCAACCACGCGGGACATAAACTAAACTCAACTAAACTTTGAACTTTTGCCTTTCCTTGCGCGTAGCTCACATTAAGATATGTTCATTATATTTCACAAAATAAATTTATGAAATCGGGTCCATCATTTTGACTTACCCTGTATTTTCTTAAATTAACTATATATATATAGTGATGAATTTCACAAGCCATTGTAAATGTATCTATATGATCACCAGTCGTCCGTAACTGTGTCTGTTGTCTGTACATCGGAAATAATCTCCGTATACGCTCTAATGTGAAGAGTACAGTTGAGAATATAATAATAGCGAGTTGAAATAATCAATTTGCTAGTAGGTATTTGCTATGTATGTCTGCGACCTCTTCTATCATCAGCAAGTCTTCCCTGAAAGTTGCAATAATCGGCCAGTGCTTCGTATTGTCTTTTCAATAGAAACATGGAGAAGGGACCCACTCCGTGCTGCTGCAGGGGGAAGGGGGAGCCCTTAGTTACGCCACTGATGGAGAAGCCCAAATTAATATCGTACCCAAGTGCCGTTCGGATTTCGTATTCATAAGAGTCCAACCCTCAGAAGCTAGGTACTTAATTAAGACAAAATATGAGTACAACTAAAGATACAAAACTAAAAATATAAAGGTTTCCCATCAGTTTAGAAGAACTTTTTATATGTAACTTCTATTTTCTAATTGAACAGGCACGCGACCTAAGTGAAAAATAATTCTGATGGAAGGTCACTTGGTGAACGCACTAACCCTCGGTGAGGACTCTTCTAAGGAATGTTTGAGTAAGATAATGACCTCTTTCTAGGTGCCACGTCCGAATTTGTATAAACTAACATCCAAATTACATGACTTTAGAAACTAGACCACAGAGCTGAGTAAACGAAACTTCTACATTTGGGTAACAGAAACAATTTATGTACTCTTCATGAAAATATGTATGTGACAAGTTTGTTTGATTTTAGCACATTATATGATAAGTTTGTGTAATATTATGTTTAATATAAACTGTGGCTATGAATAAACTTTATATATGTTTTATAGAGAACATTAATAAACCACCATAAACAGAAGGAGACAGTCTAAGTATCCATAACTATTTATGTCTTCCTACTGTCAGATATTTATTAAAGACATTATTCATACTTATACAGAAAGAAAACCTATTACCTACGGTTTCAGAGTAACGTTTTGTGACGGCATCCAAAGGACGCTGTAGCCACTCACCTTCCAATTGGAGAAATCTCCAAGAAAATTCTCAAGGTTTACAACACATGTTCTGTGATGATCTTTTGTTAGAGCCCTTTTGCTTTCCCTTGTGTACCCATTAGAGAAAGCAATTAATGTTTGAATTCGACGCTTTAGAACTTCACATTTTGAGGGATAAAGTGGTTTATAACCAAGAGAATCACGCCCAATATCTTTTCAAGCCGACAACAAAACGGACTATTTCGGAGAACCACGAATCGATCGATTTGCCAACGGTTTTAAGGTATAATTTCCATTCTGTATGAAAGTATGTAGGAGATTTCATTGCCAGTTGAATTTTACGCGACCTCGTTTCGTAGTTGAGACTGTTTTGTGTGCGTGTTTTTTTTTTTCAATGCTATGAATGTAAAATATGGTTTATATGGTTTATTTTTCAACGGAATGTATGCAATCTGAGTAACAAGAAGCGTATTGCAGAGCAGAGGAGGAAAAAATGTATTTCCTCTCGTGAGAAACATTAGTGCTGTTGCCATAAAATAATGTCAGACATTCTAGTAGTTTTTGGAATTATAATATGCAAAAAGAAATTATGAAAGGGTAAATGACGCGAAAATCAATTTTCGATCTAAAATACATTCCTAATAAAGCAAAAATGTCAAACTTTGAAGTTTTCATAGCTGAAAAGGAATATAAATGAATATGAGTAAGAACTAGGAAGATGTATATACGAAAATTACAAGTTCCTAGAAACTAAGCAGTATAATTTAACCTTTTGTAATTTCTTATTTCTGACACTGAACGTTTAAAATTTATTTATATTTTTAGATGATAATTGATTCAACATTATTTAAATAATTCACGGCATTTTTTAAAAAGAGCCCGATTTCATATTTTATACATGCAACGAAATAAACATAATACAAAATATACTATACAATGCCACATTAAACCCCAATGGATCTTTATACAAAATACTAGCTGATTTGCATGCTTGATAAGTGAGGTACTTAGCAGCGGCGGCTCTCTTATCTAAGTTTGTTCGTTTGTGCAAACTACCCTCTAATATTTCTATTCTTGAAGTGTGTTACAAACCATCTTGCTTCTTATTCTTATCATTCTTTAACTCAGTGAACGCTCACATAACATAGAGAGAGAGA
>JAGDQP010032754.1:8218-21087 GCA_022664845.1 Lepisma saccharinum | reverse complement strand
ATGCAGCTCCGTAGGGTCTGTGTTGTGTTTTGCCCCAAAGCCATAAAGTAAGTAAGTAAGTATTATTTTATAAGCCCAAACCCATCTTTCGTTTTGTATTCATCGCCATTGCTTCCCGTAATGAAGTTAATTGTTCCCCTAAACCAACATGTTTGCTAGTAATTCGATAAAGAAAAAACTTTAAACTCTTTAGTCTTGATCGGCCCAATGCCTATCTGATCGGTCTTTAAAAATTTTGTAGGCAATGTCATGTTCACAACATGCTTGGTCTGAACTATTTATACCTCGATCATCTCTTGCTAATTTTTCATCTAAACGTGTACCAGGATCACAAACTTCATAGCATTGAAGATGTATATTTAAAGGGTAGTTTATTAATTATATCGTTTACTAAGCCCTTACCCTCAACATTGTGCCAAAATTTTGGTGGAACAATATGAATTATTTTTATGAGGTAGCCTAATCCCTTTGGATTCGAAACAATGAAATTAGATAGTCGAGACGAAATCATATCCATAATGCCCACTTTTTCAATATAAAAGTTTTTCTTCCCATCTGCTTTTTCACTTGCTATAACCAATTTTCTAACATCATCCATCCAAATGAATTGTTGAGACATGTTTGTATATCGCTTAATCCCTTTTCCTTCCTTCCTTCCTTTCAAACCTTCACCTCTAGCTTTAAGTTCAAGCCAAATAGGTTTAATTAATGTCCTATACTTATCACTGGACTTAAATTTAATCTATTCTGTGATAGTTCATGATTCTGATATAAAGCGTTCGCCATCTTTAAATTTTTTATAAGTTTCATAATCCTCATCATTGAAACCTATCGGTTGTTTACGAGTTAATAATTCCCATAAACCCTCTTTCTCCTAATTTTTCATAGAATGTAGTAGAAGGATTTTGTGGGATTTTACTCTCACTGTATATAATTAGATCATCATTTTCACAGAAAACATTAAAACTACCAATTTTCCACTGCACTACTCAATTTATATCAATAGAATATAAGCAAATACTTCATCCATATTTGATTTCTTAGTACTTAAGTGTCTACTCGCTAATGGACCTAGTTGAATTTCTGACTCATCATCTTTTTTTCTTTAGTCTCAGGCAGTGCCTTAGGTGTTGCAAATAACTGTTTTTAAATGATGTTTCTGATGGTCTTGGTTGATAATTATTTACATTTTGTTGCTCTACTGGTATAAGTTCTGTAATTAACATTTTATTTTCATCGGCCACTTCGTTAATTTCTTTTCCTAGGCTTTCAATGGCCTCAATTAATGTTTTTGCTTAACGTTTTTGTTTTTCATAATAGCTACGGTGACCCTCTTTCCATTCTTTAAAGCGTGTCGCTAAAAATCTGTAATTCAATATTATTCCATTTTCGTTTTGACATTATAGAACATATTAAAAAATAAAATAAAAAAGGTTATATTATATTTAAAAAACGTTTGACTCTTTAATCGTTAAAGGTACATCGATTAATCGTTAATCGTAAAGACATTCGATTCGTATTGACATAGGGTTACTCGACTATAAAAATGATCGATTTTATTTCTATATTTTCCATCGCTCGATTTTCTCGTAATATCGATTGTTACAAAGCCATAGGATTTGTTCCACGCTACAGAATATATAATCTTTAAATCTATTAAATGACACGTCGCTAACACCAAATTAATTATAAGTGTTTCAAATTCGTACTGTCTTGACGAAATATACATAAAAGTTTGCATTATCTCTAATAAGTTGCTTCGGAACTTTACTATATCTAGGTAAACACAATCCATTCCTTTATGCGTAACCTGTGAGAAATGGTTCCGCACCTCGTTCTGATCTAATATGTAATCATAAAAAATAATGTTGACATTTCGCTTGTAATCATCTATCTTTAAAACAGAAGGATTGAATATAGCCAAATGAAATTGGAATCTTTCTTGTATATCATTATAAAGGATTGCAGTTGCTTATACTTGAGCTGTTCTAATCTTTTAGGGAATACATACAAGTGACTCCCTCCCCAGTAAAGTCATCCCGGAGCTAGATTAAAGTATCAATGACTAGTGGCGTTTTCCCACAACCAGATGAACCTATTATTAATCATCAAACATTATTAGAAAAAGTTCACCATTCAATTTTCTATAATAGAAACTATGAGCTGAAAGTCGCTTTTTAACACTCCACATTCTACACTATTTAGTTAGTTTGAGATCGATCCAAGAATTATGATCTGAGGACAGTCCCAACCACTTAACAATTTGTTTTTGGTTCTATGCATATTTTTTTTCGATTGGATATACATGAGGATGTTTGGTCTTCATTAGCTCGTGCTCATACACTCTAAAATAATATAACGATATTATGGTCATCTGGACCATAAAATGTGGTTATTTTGGAACCAATATTTTTATGGTTGCACTTACAAAACTTTTATTGTTAAGCGAGTTTTGTTAATTTAATAATACTGTTATGGTTGCTCTCAACAGCTTACAATACGCGAACTAACAATACTTTATTGTTGAATTTACAATAAATCCATCCGAAATGTAATAGTTTTATTCCTATTGGTATTGTAAGTTTTACAACAATTTGTCTTTGTATTACTAACATTTTGCAGTGATAATATTATCACCGCAAATCAATAAAAACTTTCCCGCTGGGAGACTGAAGTCCGCCTCACGGGCCGGTAGGATTGAACTGCAACGTTCGCCTTTTAAAAGTGTTAAGTTTTTCGCAAATTCATCTGCTATTAGTTGTAACATACGACTCACACTAATATCTGCAAAGAATAAATATTCATGTGGCATTCTTTCCAAAATTCTTTAAGCAAATTCGTTAAACATATGACAGTGTATGAAAAGAAGAATCCTACATTTAATTCGATAAAGTATCCTTTAATCCACTGACTATTTTATTAACACCGTGGACAGATATGAATTTTGAATGCTTTTGTATCTCTTCTTTAATTTCATTCTTAATATTCGTATCCACTTCTTGAATATTTCAAACGCCTTAGTGTTGGAAGAAATAAAATACTGATTTAAAGGTTTTGTAATTGAACTTTAATATTTTCCATCACTTGAGGGAGGTTTTCTGTGGTTTCGATTACGCATTGAAAATTATTTATTGTCTCTTTTATTGGTTCTGCTTCTTGGGAGGTTGGATGTGTGTTTATAGTTTCTTGAAGAGTAGTTAACTTTGATTTTATTTCATCAATAATCTCTCCTCTTTTAGCTAAATAATTTAAAGACTCACGAATACTTTCGATATCAGACTGCTTGTGCGTGATTTTTTTATTTCTACTGAACCATTTTAAATGGTGCTCACAACATGTTGATGATTAATTAAATCAGAAGGAAGAATAAAACCTTCTAATTTTTAATTTAATTTTGCGAGTCCTTCTTGTAAGTGGGGAGATTATTAACTAAGTGGGGAGATTATTCACAATGATTTGTAGACTCTTTAGTTCGATTTGAACATTTGTGAGCTCTGAAACATTATTAATTATTGTTTCAAGCTCACCAAGTTTTCTACTAATTTCAGATACATCACTATAAACAGGTAGTTTGGTTAGAACATCACAAAATTTATTTGTTTAATCAGTAATGGATTTAAATTCATTTTGTAGTTTCAAAATAACTTCTTGTATCTTTTGAAGTTCTTGCTGATAGGGATTATTTTGAAATGCATTTTCTAATAGGTTCACAGTGTTTTGTAGCTCCGTAAGCCTTGTATTCAGAACATCAATTAAGACTTGTACATCAATGTTCAAAATGAATTGATTATTTATTAATTGTAATTAATTTTGAAATTTTGTTATAATATTTTGAACCTCACTCAAATCATTTTTATTTGCCTGCTGTGAATACTTAAGAATAACACTCTTTAACTCATTATCAAGTTTTTGAAGTAGATCTAATATATGTTGTTGTGCTTCTGTGATTTCTGTTTCAATATTTGAGGACATTGTATTTCGTACAGCGTTGATTTCAACCTTGATTATTTTAATCCCTTCATCAAATACTGTTAGTTGATTTTCATTGATAGATGAAGGAGAATCAGATAATGAGATTCATGCTCATGCGACTTACATCGCGGGTATCAAAATAAACGAGTTAGGATCTTTAAAAGTAAACTATATGTATAGTGCGCTTTCTAAAAATATTATTTACTTAGTTATGGGTTAGTGAACTCGCAAGTTCATCGCCTCAGTAACAAAAATAAAAATATATATAATCTGTGTGTTACAATAGGCAGTGCTTAATAATTAATTTAAATAAACTATAGTGGTATAATATCATTTACATTTATAAGTTACATATAAGTCATGCGAGTGGGTGCTAACATCTAATGTCTCTGAGAGCTCTTAAAAAAACTAAATTTATTTACACTGTTCAAATGTTGTGCCATTATGTAATTGATAATATCCCCAGGGTAGGGCATGTACTTTACAATCTAAAATGCAACGCATATCGTCATGAGAGTCAAGGGATACTTCGTTTACTTTCTCAGCAAAAATTTCATGCTTCTTTGATCTTATTTGCATTTGTTCTCTCCTCTCTAATTGGACAGAAAATAAACAGCACTTGAAATCATCAAATGAAATGGCTTGTTCTTCTACAGTTTTTCGAATACGTTTGACTCTCTTTCTAGTGTCAGTATTTACATTTTGCATTGCATTCATTTTAGCTCGCAGACCAACAAACTCACTGATCGGTATGCCCTTTTATTCATCCTTCATCTTCCTCAGTTTCTTTATATTTACTGCGGGAATATTATATTTATTTAATTGCTCGTAATCCGATGTATCGAAATATTTAATCATATCTTTATAAAATTACGAGTTTAACATAATATACAAAGAAATCGGTGTCATTGTATGCGATGATTATATCTTCTTTGTATCGTGGTTTCATGATATCGTAATGAAATTGATACATAAACAGCTTTGATAGATCCAGCACAGCTGCTCCTACATAACTAACTTTATTTAATTCAACTAATTTCTTCATCATATGACATAGAACTAAAGTTTCGTCATATATCTCACGTGATTTGAAGAACGGTGACGCTACACGCTTTTGACATTTTTTTCATCATTTTCAAGCTACACATTAATTCGATTTCTTACATTCTTGTTCGACTTCCCATAAATCGCATTGTTCATAAGTTTATAAAAATCTTTCTCAAAGCCTGTAGCAGCAGCAGTGCGACGAGCTATATTATTATTAATATATGATTGAAGCCAATTGGATTGATTGAACCACAGGATATTATGTACTTGACGAAGCTGCAAACCCTGTCGTAAATAAAATTGTAGAAGTCGATAGTGAACTATATAATTTTGTTTATCATTTAAGGTTAGCAAGAGCTTTTTGCATTTACCGTGAGGAGGAATTTCATTGATTGGAGCCTTTGGAAAGTTTTGATATGGGTCATGCAGCTCTTGCGGATAGTTTAAATTAACTTTAGCAAAGAAACCGATCCCACTGTGTTCTGGATATTCCAATATTTTCTGGGTGTCATTCCACTCTGATGGCGATGGGTTCCAATTAAAATTGTCAAATGGTAAAGATTCCATCATTGTGACACCGTATTGTAAGTTGTTTACGTTTAGATATATGTAATTAATGAAATTTATAAGTTATAACAACTAGCACAGGTTAGGACAGCTAGACATTTCATTGAGTAAAGTTAATAAGTTAGAGCATCAAAAAGAATTATGCTCGTGTGCACATAAAGGTCCAGTGGTTAAGGTAATTAGGACGTGCTATTTTTGTGCTCTCTCTCACAGGAAAGGTCAATGTCCTACTTATAACAAATACTGTGGAAAATGTAGTACTAAAGGGTACTTTAGAGCATGCTGTGACCAAGTGCAAAAGTAAAAAAGTACTTGTAAATATAATTGACCAAAAGGAAAATGAGGTTGAAACTGAACATGACAGGAATGATTCTGGTTTCGGAATCAACGACATTTGGTTGCTGAGTTTAGAATCTAGGCAGTCAATACAATCCTCTCCAGCTAGTATGACGAAACTATATATGCAAAATACACCTGTGTATACTCTAGTAGATTCGGCGAGTGAACTTAACATAATAGATAAGGCTATTATTGAGCAATTGGGATTAAGAATTACTTGCAGTGAAAAAACAAAACTTACCCTTGATAGGATCGATAATCATACCTTGCATATACAAATTCAGGCAATTTTTCATGGAATGGTGGATCGTACACCAGCCAATTAACAATAGTACCTTGGGACGCGTTGGTATGGACTAATTCTTTGGACAATGGAGAAACAGACTGCATTGGACGAATAGACCAAGTAATGGAATGCATAAGATTAATTTTGCTTCACAAAACGCAGTAGATAAAGGAGAAATGAAAGCTACACCAAGAATCTCTACAAAACGTTTAACACCTACAGGGCCATCAATTAATGCTCAGCTTATGAATATATGCACAAAGTTTCAAAATTTAACAGAGGAAGTGGAAAAGCTGAAACAAAATAGCACTACAAAAATACACACTTCACAACGTCAGTGTGTTAATGATCTCCAAACATCATTAGTTGATTACAATTCAAATGATGACGAAAGTCATATAAGTTGAATAATATATCCGAATGATGTAGATGTAGATTCCATCTCAAAGAATGCAAAGAAACTATGTTGAAAACCACTGTTAATGAACAAGTCTCTAATCATAAAGATGACCATATAAAACTTGGGTCGAATGAAATAGTTAAACCAGTGCTTAAAGAAATATCACTAGATGATACTTTGGTAAATGCTGGATTTGGTTCTTACTTACATCATCCTGCAATTGTGAAACAAAAATCAGTTTGGAATGTTTGGTTACAACGCGGCTTTCTAAATGAAATGATTAGCGGTGTACTTAAATTGATTGAAACATTGTAAAGTTCAAGGTCAAGAGAGAAAATATAACGGAAGAAGAACATTTTAGCAAACATTATGAACAGTTAATTGTACAATCTAATATTTTGTGATTTAATTTCTGTAATTTTGTCTTCATTTTTATTATGAAATGATGAGAGATTTAATATGTGTGAAAGTATGAATGAAAGTATGAATTAATTGATTATTTTGTTTGTAAGTTATGAGTGAATGAATTTACATTGTTCATCTGTTAATTTTACATATTCTTAAGTTCATTTAATGTCATGTTACCTAAAATGTTGATGTTGAGAAGCCCATTTTCGAACAGGTACAGTAGGGAACTCTCATTCCGTAAGAGAGGGGTGAATTTGTACTGAATGAAATTTATAAATTATAACAACTAGTAAATGTGCTAACACACTAACTTAGAACAATCCTTGGATTAGGGGCTTCTGAAGGCTACAAAAGGACTATAAGATATTCAGTGTATTATTAAAATGGTATGTTAGTTCTTGGTACTAAAATGTACGATGGATCAAGTACTTTACTATGATATGTAAAATATCTTGGAGGAATATCTTGAGTATTATAGTATTAAATATGATGGTACAGGTAAGCTGTACAATGATGATGAGCTGATCAAATGTGCATCAAATACAATAGTATTTGGAAAATAGTTCTTCTGTATAACAATGTAAATAAGTTGTATCAACCATTGTTGATCAGGAGTGTACCAGCTTGTGTGGACGGTAAATACATCGTAAGTCAGACATGTTATTCTGACTTGGCATTACTTTACGTTCATTCTAATGAGATATAAAGATTTTGAAGGACGGATTTTAGATACTTCCCTTAACGTAAGAAAGTAATCTCACATGACAGAATCATTAAATCTGTCACCTACTTACAATATTACAATATATTAACCCTCCTATGACCCTGCAGGTCTACACACATTCGCGTCCCTGGGGTCAATATGACCCCAATGAATTAATATCTGAAAACAGCATTCAAATATAAAATATATCCTAAATATTTCTTAATCTAATCTCTTTAAGTACGTTTCCCTTATTATTATTATTAATTTCTATTTATGAATTATATACATATGTAAAGCGCATAAACTTTTTCATTGGTTTGTATTCCTAGAACTTCCAGCATCTGAGGATGTGACCAAAATTAAATTTTTAATGACAACAAATTATTTTTTAATTACATTAAAATATATTTAAATTTATGGAAAGTTGCATTTAAAGTTAAATACATACAAAGTACAAAGATTGTTCCCAGTTAGAATATACACGATCCCGAGTTTCATTTAACAAAGCCACATTCAAATTTATGTTCGCAATCACAAATATCTTAAAGAACAAATACTGGTTAAGTTACTTACATATTAGAATCCGATATATTGATATTAAATATCTTGCACAACTAAAACAATCCACTATCTTGCTCAAGCTTATTCTGCGCAATCATTACAAAATAGCTTTGAGTGTAGGTCCATTCAGATAAAATTGCCACAGGTGATACATTTGTTTGAGTATTTCCGGTCTTTTTCCCTTGGACAGAATTTACATATTGCACGCTTTGGAGACTGCTGTGGTGGTAGAGTTCCAGTCGAGGCAAGCGACTTGACAACTGTTTTCTTTAGACCTGGCTGCTTTGCACGCTATTCCCTCAGACAGGCTGTAAGCTGCTTCACCAGATTCTTGATGAAGATTCGGCGTTTGGTCAGTCGCTTTCCGTACATGTGAGGATTCACATGAAGAAAAATGGTACAAGAATTGATGGCCATAAGGTCAAGGATGTTGTGAAACAAACGAACAGGCCAACGCTTTGTTCCACGAATAGTGGTGTATGTTGCCGCCATTTTGTCAGCAATATCAACACCTCCTTTTGTTGCATTGTAGTGTAAGATTATCTCTGGCTTCTTCTGCTCTGTTGAGGATACAGAGCGATCATTGTGCATTGTTGAAAGTAGAATAACGGCCTTGCTGATTTTGGGCACGTAGGACACCAGTGTAATGCTTCCACTAAAACAGAAGATTGAACTGAAAACTGCTCGCTGTCTTGACGGTTGCAGTTCGGGTGGTATTTCTCGTTTGTTTCTGCGGATTGTTCCAACAATCGTCTGCTTCACTTTTAGCAATTCTTCTGCCAAAACGCGATCAGTAGAAAAGTTGTCATTGGTAATGTTTCGTCCAGTTCCCTGTAGAAATTTGCTCAGTCTCAAAACAATATTGCGACCCTGATTTACGTCTCTCTGACCATCTACTGCTTTTCCTGTATACACTTCGCCGTTCGAAATGTAAGCAGTCCGGGAGTTAGAGAGAAAGAAGTCATATTTTGGTCCCGAATTTTCACCTGGGCTTCGTCTTAATGAATTGCCTGAATGAGCATCGTCCTCTGAATGGAACTAGTTCCTCATCTACCGTAATATCATTGTATGGAACGAGACACTTTCCTGCTTTGTCAATAAACATTTCCCAGACATAACGAAAAGCAGCGAGCTTGTCGTCTCTTCTTCTCGCTGGCCTAGTTACCTTGTCATCGAATCCCAGAAATCTACTGATATGCTTGAATTTCTTCAGGGACATTGTTGCACGAAAAATCGGGTGTCCATCATCTTCACTCCATAGTTCTTCCAGAGCTTCACCGCTAGAGCGATAAACGCCAGCAAGGAACAGCAGTCCAATATATACTTCCATTTCTCACATGTAATATCCGTCCATTCCATGTTCTTTTCTTGGTAGACCTTTTTACCCTCTTTATTTGTTTGAGACAGGAGAAGCTGAAGCATTTCGTTTGTGAAAAACAGTCGGAAAGCAGATAGTTCAGTATCATCCACTCACTGAAGAGCATAATGGCGGTTCAAGCTTCCACTAGGTCCCATCCTTGCTAATATAGCACGGCTGATTTTCATTATTCATCTGATTCGTGCAATCATCACTCTCATCAGAATCTGTAACATCAGGTTCGGACACGTGGTCTTCTTCTTCTAGTTGAGCAGAATGTGCACCTTCATTATCCGAATTGTCCTCACTTTCCTCGAAGAACAATTGTTTCACTTCATCGTCTGTTAGAGGACGGTGGCGGGAACTCATTTCTTCCTGAAAAACGAACAAACTCGTGAATATCTTTAAATTATTTCACCCGTATTATATATCGTTTTACTTTAGACACAACATGCAATTACTATTCCCCGGGAAATGAAATCAATGTCACAAATTTGCAATTTTCGACAAGTAAAGTAATATAGAAATAAATATTGTCAATTGCAAATGAAATTCCTCGTTTTAGATGTAACCTTCCGCTTCTTTGTCATGAGTGCATTATAGCGGTAAATTAGGTGACAAAATTACGACGGTCTGATGTGTTACCTTTATATTTAGCAACCGTATTTAAAACAATTAATTCTTAATATATGGAATATCTAAAAAACTAAACTAGGGGAAAAATCCTAAAATAATCAGTGATCGAAAACATTCGACAATGAAATTACTTAAGAAAGATATTGACTCGAAGGCCACAGGAGGGTTAATAAGAATGCTCTTGGTCAAATTGATATTCATTAATTTTAGGAATTATTCGCCTTGGCATGGTGTAGAGTGCATTCTGTAATTCCTCCTCTAATTGAGTGCTCTATAAACAGGTGCATAATTATATCCGACAGAAGTTGAAGCTCTTGTTTTGTTTCATAGAACATAGCATTCCATGACAATTATGGAGTTGAGAGCATGCTTGTAAGATGTAAACAATTTGCCGAAACATGTAGCTCTAACATTCTGAACATCAGCAGTTAATAATACATCTAATGTTAAATATGTTTCTTGGTAGTCCCAAAATGATTTACAGTTAAATTTCCTCAACACTTTTTGTAAAGGCATAATCTTCGTCACTGCATACAGTATTATTTAATGATTTATTGAATTATTTTTGGAGTGGTATTTGTTTTGGGTTACATTTTGAAGCATCTATTAGATATTCATAGGAAAAGCAGTCTTTGCGTGTGAGATAATTTGTGGGTTGTGTGGATATGTGCCTGCGCGTGTACTTCAATTTATTGGAATCTAATTTTGACACTAAATCTTGTAATCTATAAGGCAAGAATCGAAACAAATCCAAAAATCTCAGTTCTATATTGCGATCCCCAATGGTAAACATTTTAGGAAATGCAATATAACGTTCCTCTATTTTAGCAATTAGTTTGAGTTTACTTGGTTGTAATCCCAAATGCTTTACAAATAAGTAGGCATCGTAATTTGACATATTGTGGGAAAACACAGGCACAACTTTTCTTTGACGTGTGATTTGTAAGTTACATTGATTGCAAGTAACTGCAATAACTTTGCCTGTCAAGTGGTCATGATGACGCACTTTATAATTTTATAATGTAAAATAGCAATCACAAGCACTACAAATTGTTTTATCGAGGTGCTCCCGTTTCCTCCCATTATCTTCATTTCACCAATTCATCCCATCATCATCCATATAGTCTGAGTAATAGTTGCTTAAAGGCCTTTAAATAAATTCAGATTTAAAACCTCCCTTCTCGCTCTAAGGATAATAACCAGTGGTTCCCTATCAATGATCTGTAGAGGCTTATGAATTTAGAAAATCTTCACTATAATACTAAAATATACATCAAAATAAAAACAGCCCTGGCCTATAATGTGAGGTACAATTTCGGACAGGTCTGGGGAGTCTGTTGGGGTGTTGGGCAGCGGTTCGCTATCAATGATTTGTAGATGCCTTAAAGTATAAAAAAGAAGAAATTATAAAAGCACCTTAATTTAAAAAAAATAAAAAATACAGAAATTATAAAGGGCTTTGAACCCCTTAGGGTGAAAACACATTTTAAAAGTTAATAACTGCACTAGTATATTACAATTTTTCTAACTTGTTAGTAAACTGTAAAAATAATAAAAATGAAGGGCAAGGAACATTTGGGATGAATTCATCCTCAGAAATTCCGTTAAATGGACATTACCATATATCTCGGAGGCCTAGAAACCTCTCTCATATGTACTATAGTCATAACGACTTATTTAACAACACTGTTGTAATGACGCACAATGCTCCTAGAGTCCCAGCACATCACAATGCATATTACCAGCTATCAATAGCATGCAGCTGGTCGTGACGTTATGAGAACAACACATGCACTTCGTGAGGATTCCTAGTCCAGAAAGTGCCTTAGGATTGGATTTGATTCGTCATCATATCTATTTTATAATTCGATATATGTAAAAAAACATATATACACACACATTTGATTATTTACAATATAATTCATACAGACAATACATACACTTATATTAAATTATACTGTATACTATTGGGCATTTTAAATGCAATCGCTCCAGAGACTAACTCTGTACACGAACTGATGCATGGAAAATGTAGCTTTTCGTATATTTTTTGACGAGTAACTGAAGTCGTCTAGTATAAAAATTAGATCCACACTTTTAACTTCTGTGGAATAAGGAAAGAAAACTAGCAGCATCCGCCATAAACTTGCTATAATTGGAGCGGTACAGAACTTGTCTAAATTGAATACTGTTCAGCGTAGCTCTCATGGCTGAGGGTTTTCAGGCACATGGTTACCGTACTTTTCATTCACATGGGCATGGGTTCGGACCGAAGATCTTCCACAATTAATTTTACTTTTTTCAGCTACTTCGGAACGTTAAATTTTCGTTTTCTAACAAATTCAAATGGTGTTTACATTCAAAATAGGAAGAATTATGGTGCCATTTATTTGCAAATATTTCTATAATGAAGAAGAGAATGAAGACAATACGCAAAGACAAAACTATTACTAAATATTTTCAATATTAATTGCTAGAAACGACTAAAATGAACAGCTGAGCTTCTAAAGACGGGGCGTACAGTTTTGGCTAAAGTCTGTTCCGAACCACTGTGTTCAATAGTCCCCACGGACTCGAACCCATGTTCACG
>JAGDQP010032753.1:0-21087 GCA_022664845.1 Lepisma saccharinum | reverse complement strand
TCTATAAATATTGTTCATGTTATTTTGAAGTTAACTAAGGAATTACGTCATATTGTTTAGGAACATTATTATTATTTTATATTTTGGTTCCTTGGAGTCAATATGCATTATTTATAATTTTCGTCAGCCCCCACGAGCTCCCCGAATGAAATCTTCTCGAAGAAATACTGATATTAGTTATGTACGTAAATACCAGAGACTTATGTTACCCAACATGATCCGACATATAGTTTCAAAATTGCGTCAGTTTGCTTTACGGATTAATATTAAGTTACGGCTATAATTTTAATCTGAATTGAATTAAATTTAGGGTTGCCACGAGACGAGACAGAGAAATAGTTATAGAAAACGAGATGAGACAGACCTCTCGTTATGCAAACTATACATCTTTTCGAGACGAGACACTCTCTGGACAAGATATTTTCGAGACGAGACAGCCTAAATCTCGTCTCGTTGGCAATACTAATTAAATTCAGTTCAAATATTAGTCATATATACGATTAAGATTTACGTTAAGCAGGATGATCTTACATATAATTTCAAAATTGCGACTGTTTACTTTCTGCATCAATAACATGTATTCTAGTTACAGTTTCGATCGGATTTAAACCTAAAAATGG
Organism: Lepisma saccharinum; assembly: GCA_022664845.1. Classification (NCBI taxonomy): domain Eukaryota; kingdom Metazoa; phylum Arthropoda; class Insecta; order Zygentoma; family Lepismatidae; genus Lepisma; species Lepisma saccharinum. The sequence goes on along the minus strand of JAGDQP010032753.1, from coordinate 20,467 downwards.
CTATCTTGGGTTAAATGCAATTTTGAAATAAAAAATGTCATTAACAGTAAAAAAAAAAAGTCCCTTCCGATCGGGCCTACAGGCGGAGCTAGATCCTGAAGTTTGGAAAAAGGTGTCGCTCGTTTTATGCAACCCGTTTCACAAGTAAAGAGAACGCGGATATCGAACAGAAAGGATAATTTCTGAAATTCGGCGATCTTTCAACGTTGTCGTCTTTCGCCTGTTGTCCGGACTTTTTCTCAGACTCTATTCAACCGATTTCCACCAAATTTGGTACGCACTCTTCTAAGGATGCCTAGTTCTGTCCCTCAAAAATTCAAACCGATCGAAAGAAATGCACAGGGTGTTTAAACATTTTCGGTATTATTTCAAGAGCTATCCGTCTGTTGTCCGGGTTATTTCTCAGGTCCTATTCAATCGATTTGCACCTAATTTGAAGGGTAAGTTTCTATGGGTATCTAGTTGTGCCTCCTACCCTCAAAATTGAAGCAGATTGGAGAAAAACTACACATAGAATATCTGACATAATAAAACAGTAACAGCGATTTTTGTTGTATTCATTCCCCCATCCCCATTTCCACTCCCTTGGGCCGATTAGGTCTATTAAAGAAGTCGGCCCAGATTTTGTACCTATTTTATACCAAAGTCTGGAAGAAATTTGAACAATATTGCAGCAGTTATCGCGACCACAAAAATGTGTATGTATATATAAACTTTTTAACAGGCCATGGTTTTCAGGTCTAAGGACAATGAAATGAAAAATTATGTTGAAAATTTTCCGGAAGTCGCGACATGGTAACGACTGTAATAGGTAGTATTTCTTCGAAATCTACCTAAAAATAATTCTTTTTAGATTTATCGTCATGTTTACTCCTGATCGATAACTCTCTCTTTCTCAGTGGCAATTTAGAGTGAAAGAGTTTAAGTATCTATGTAACAGAAAAGAAAAGATATTTCCATTGAGAATCCTTCTGCATGTGCAACCCAATTTAAGGATCTTTATATTCCTTCACCGCTTGTGCACGAAAAAAAATCCTGCTGTTGATTTTTTCCCTTAACCCGTCGATATTGGTTGTGAAAGCGAGTAAAAATTAGCGCAGAAGATTTTTTCACTGCTGGGGGAATTTTCCCTTTATCCTTTACAGATGTCATTGCCATTCGAAGTATTGTACGTACGGGTTTTTGCTAGCGAGGTTCTGATGTTGAAATTTATGTTGGCAATGTTTTGTGATCTAGGTTTATGCTGTCGAGGTTTTGTCGTCGAAGTTTTTGCTGGCGAGGTTTTGTCGTCGGGTGTTTTGCTGGCGAAGTTTTGTCATCAAGGTTTTGCTGGCGAGGTTTAGTCGTCGACGTTTTTTCTGGCGAAATGTTGTTGTCGAGTTTTTTGCTGGCGAGGTTTTTGCCGTCGAGGTTTTTACTGTCGGTGCTTTTGCTGGCGAGGTTTTTGTCCGTTGGTGTTTTTACCTGTTGGTGAACTGTAAGTCGATATGTTGTAGGTGAGGTTTTGTTGTCGAGGTTTTGACGGTACACCAATGGCTGTAACTGCTTACTTGCACTCTGACATGAAATTATCTACTTTAGATACCTGTGCTCCACATTGATTCAGGTTTAAATGAAAGCACAGATTCCAAGGTTTGTTCAACAGATGCTAACATTTGTTGAAATTACACAAATTTTAAATTTGCTACACGAAAAAGTGCCTATTACTGGTTCCCCCTAGTGTAAACAATTCGTAAGCGACAGAAGAAATATAAAAGGCATTGATGTATAAAATGAGAAGACACACTACTACACAACCACAAAATAAACGCCAAACTTTCGATACGAAATTATTTTCCAACAGCATCACCGTAAAAACTCCAAAACTCAACTCCCTTTAGCTAAGATAACACTAATATTTTCACGATTTCGTACCATTCATCACTCTACATACAACCCACTATGGACACTACAAACCTAAAGTAACATAGTCATTTACTAACTTCTATAATGCAAGGGGGCTAACTATTAAAATAACTACCTAAAGGCCTTAAAACTAAATTCAAATTCATTATTAAAAGAACTAACCCAAATCTGACTGAAGCTCCCGAAATACACGTACAGGTAGAAGGCAAAGTAATTTGCCGGAACGTAAGATACAGAATATTAATATACAAATTCCAAGGAAGCTAGTGTCACATTTGGGTGAGGTTTCAACATTCACATTGTGGCTGAGAAATGAGAATAATCCAATAGATTTTCAAAATATTGTCTACCCCAGTATAGCGACTGTTGGACATATACGACACATACAATTTACGTAACGTGTTCATAATTATTATTCTCGTAAGAATGAGGTCACCTTATTTTTCTAATTCTAGTTTTTTCTTCTACAACATTAAAAAAACAAGGATTTACTAAGTTTTTTGATTAATATTAGCACAATGTCATTAACAAACCTTGTATCTGCTGCGTTTACTGATCTGTTAAGGATAATTTAAGGATAATCTAAAGCAACGATCTCCAACAAAAGAGCACTATCTCCGTATATATCTAATGTATTCTTATCGTTGAACGAAGTTTCCTTGCTGCTCCTATAAATTCAAACCTAGAGAGTTCAAACTTTCAGGGAAGGAAGTTCATAACCAATACAAGAGCATGATCGATGTCCATTTTTTATTTTCGTTTTCCATCATTGTTGAAATCGCTTCATTGTTGTTGTGAATATCGAAACCTATAACAATGAAGCTCTTTCAACAATGAACAAATATAAAATAAAAATCGGCATCGATCATGCTCTTGAATTGGTTATGAACTTTCTTCCCTGAAAGTTTGAGCTCTCTAGGTTTGAATTTGTAGAAGTAGCAATGAAATTCTGTCTAACAGTGCAAAAACATTAGACATATACGGAGGTAGTGCTGCCATCTTTTGTTGAAGATCGTTGCTTTAGATTAACCTTAAATTAACCAGTAAATAACTTTTTTTTCGCACGGAAGACTGTTAATTACAATATATTATTCTTTGTTGATTACTGGTTTTATAATTATCTGAATATCACTAGTATTCCTGCCTTAAAATTTTTGAACACTTCTGAGGGTCGGGCACCAATGACTTTAAAATAAGAAATACGTAGAATATGAATAAGAAATTTATAGAAAAAGTAAGGATATAAAAGCGCGCAAGAATAAGAAGAGACAAATGGTAGCGAATTTGTCTTCATCTGTTTTAGTGCTGCTAGCAGGAATTAAGTTCAGGGTGGGCTCGGGAGGGCTGGGGCCAACCAACCAGTTATTACCATATAAAAACAGTTATCACCATACATTCAAATTATTAGATAACATAAACCATGCATTTTGCTGCTTACAAAGTTCCAAATATGTACGTATTAAGTCCAGATAAAGGTACAGAAAGCATCAAAACGATATTTGGATGAGAGCCCTCCCACCAACAGGCTAAGAATTTAACCCCTGGTTGCTAGGTAGTACATACTAGGATAGGTGTGTATTTGAATGTAAAGAGATTACCACATGAAGGAGGTGGGGGGGGTGCGATAATGACCAAATATTGGTTGATCAACAGAAATGTATACATCCTACATTACAATGAAATGTAATGCTTGTAAATAAACCTTCAAAGAATCGAATTATTAGAGTTCTTTGTAATTTGTATACTCGCATTAGGATATATACAATAAAAAAGGGCACAGTATTATTTGTTTCCAGAGCAAATCTATTAGGAAAGGTGACCACAATTTGTGCACATTACCATTGTCTGTATTTAATTCAGGACATTTAAAATGCTGTAACACGCTTGCTTCCATGTCTGATCGATCTGTATGTTTTGGATTTATGAATTATCCTAGCCCAAGGGTTTTCAAACTGTGGTACGTGGAAGGTTGTTACGTGGTATGCCTTAAAGTTTATTAAAAAATTTAATATCGTTAGATTTCGTGCCGAATCCGCAGCCAGTATAAGTCTCATTTTTTTTTATTAGAGTAACGTCTGTGATAAATACATAATATTACTTTTCCCTCAGAGCAGAACTTAGCTATTTAACGCAAATAAATTAATTTTTGTTCGTATTTTTTTCAACTGTTGCTATCTTCTCTGTTTTATTGCATTATAGAAGGTATCATCCCAGCATTCCCTGGCGTGACCGAGGAAAATCAAAGAAAATCTCATTCAGGATGGTCGACACTAATGATGTATTGTCGAACCTTTTGATTACAAGACAATAACACTTCTAAGCGTTCTGCCTCATCGGTATAATCATCGCTGGCAATATTATCATGTAGACTTAAATATTCACACTGCCGTCACTCACGTGGACGCACTTCCACCAACCGCGGACAGATGGCGTTGGGGCAGGCTCAGGACCAATTGGTCTGTAACGCCCGTGGTTATTATTTTTATTATTATTACAGTTTTAAATATTAGCATTGAAAATTCCGTAATATTCCTTAGTGTTACGGCCAAACTATGAATTTCTGTTTACCGGTACGCCAATCTAAAAGCTGGAAAACCGCTTTCCTAACCGATGCTATTTGATCTGGATCGTTGAGTGGATAAATGTTTAGAGAGACCTGAAACGGGATTTTCAGTATTGACATCTATTTCATATTCACTTATTCATTCCATGGTCACGGGTGGGATATTCTTGAGATATTTTTTAACCCTTGAAGACAAAATACCTTATACAATACAAAGTCCATTTTGCTAATATCTTAATATTTTAAAGGTCCAATGTTATCAGTACTTAACTATTTATTTTGGTTTACGTTCCCTAGATTTCCGTCACGAATGTCTGGAGATTACATATAACTGCAGTTAAATGTACATTGTCATGACCAAACGCTGCCTATCAACTACGATAGGTAAATATGACAAAGAGACTAAATGATAATCCCGTGTCAGGTTTCTCTACACATTTACGCAACAAGCAACATCAAATAGCGTCGGTTAGAATACTTCATAAATCCAAAACTAATATTGATCGATCAGTCATGGAAGCGTGCTCCAGAGTTTCTAAATGTCCGAAATTAAATACAGACTAGGGTAATTTGCACAAATCGTGGTCTCTTTATCAAGAAGGTTTATTCAGGACATACAAATGCCCTACTAAGCCATCTTTATTAAACTGTACATACCTTATCACGCGTATACGAAATACAAATGACACTTAATTATTAGGTTGCTTGAAGATTTATTTGCATACAGTATATTTCAAATTATAATGTACAAAGTATACATTTCTGTTGGTCTACCAATATTTGACCATAATCTTTTTTTTTTTATTTAGTAATATATACTTATTCAAATACTAATCTATGTTCGTATATATTACCTGACAACACTACATTAGTTGAATATATAAATTCGCTATTAGAAGTATTTCCTTACATTTTCTTTAAATTTATTTCATTTTCTACGTATTTCTTACTTTAAAATAGTTGGTGCGCCCCCGACGAAGAACACTAGAAGTGTTCGAATATATTAGGACAGGTATATAAGTGATATCCAAATAATAAGACAACCAATAATCAACCTAAGCATAATACATTTGAAGATTTTAAAGTTCAACTTATCAAGAATAGAACCTTACTAAAGATATGTAATTAAAAGGCAGATTGCTACGCCTGTAAGCTGGGGATGACAATAATAGTTTGATTTTTAAAAGTCTCATAAATAACAACAATAATTAGGAATAGTGCACAAGACCGTGATTTAAAGGTACTTGCTGGCAATGATGAGCGCTCGTTGATAACTCCACATTTTTTCGTAACATTGTGAGCAGAGCTTTGCAACATAAAACGTGGTCCATATATTTTTACCCTAACAGTACACTGACTTCTCGTTTTCTCTAATATAGAAACACATGAGACAACAAGACTATCTCCAAGGCATATGAAAAATAATGGTAGATACTTACTAATTTCAAAGCACTTGTAATTGAAGCCAAAAACATTGGTTGTTGTGCAATAGGCCTTCCTGGATGGTACTTCAGTTGATGAGTTTGTGAAACAAACTTAGGCATTTTTATGTTTTCTTTCGGGGCAGCGTTTTCCAGATCAGTCTTTTGTTGGTTCACTTGATCTTCCAACATAATAAGTGAGAGAAGCAGTCTGGAATGAATAATAAATAAATCAGTTAAAGGTTGAGATGTTCAACGTAACTGGAAATGGTTGTGCGATAAATCAAAATATTTTGAACTGACTATTGACACCATCAATTTGAGATTTCATCTGCTATTATGTGCATAATCTAAAATGGCTGTTTAATCTGAGAAATAAGGATTTTATGATTTCGGAGTTCCGATTTAAATCTGGGCAAGTTTTGTGGAAATAAGTCAAAAGTGATTTACGTGTTTCTTGATATATACTGTGCGCGCCCACGTAAGATGGCTGAAAATAAATGAGTAAATTTCAATAACCTGAACTACAGTTTATCTGAGTAAGGATAGCTGCTTTCCTAGTGGAAACTGAATAGTTGCCCTGCATGTTTCGTAATTTGTTCGTTTTCTGCACATAATTAGTATAATGCATATCTTAAACAAGTTCAACAATAGTGTAACCTATATTCATTATATATATGCAATATTTTATACAATTCACTAGTCTCACCAGTTTTATTCCATCCATTTATTTTACAGCTCTTGCCACGCCTGGTATTACAGTCGAAGTCAGTCTCAAGTTTGAATTTTAATTGCATTTATGCCCTTCAGGCATCTAAGGCTCAGGCCGGGATAGGAGAGGGGAAAGGATTTGGGAAGGTGTCAACCAGGGTCTATGGTGAAGCTGCTATCCCGGGATTTGCCTGGTGTGACTACGGAAAAGCCCTGAAAAAAAAACCTGTCAGGATGGTTGTCAACTGGGATCGAACCCACGACCTCCCGCCAACGCTCTACCACTGAGCTACGGCGGCTCGATTGAAAACAAATATTTAACCAGAATTTATCTATACCGTCTTCACTTTCTCTACATAGCATCCGTAATTTTTCCAGCAAAATGCGTGTCTTTCATAACACGAAGTGATGCCTTTAGTATTTTCCCTCCTGCCGCCATATTTGCCTGTGGTGAACAAACCGAGTAAGCATTTTATGAAATAATAATTAGATGGGTTTTTGAAACGCGTTTTTAGATTGCTGGCTGTCGCTATGTATGTTTAGAAGTGTCTGTGATGACGATTATTTACAAGGAAATGAGAAGTATAGGGCGTTAAAATGGCTCAACAGCTGGTGGATGGTGGATGCTGCGGTAGATAACATTTATAGTATAAACATATATATATATATATATATATAACACAAATACCATGTAACATAAGTAACATTTTGTTTGTTTCTTTTCTTTCTTTTTTTCGAATGGGCTTTGTAAAGTCTACCCGTAACAACCGATTTTTAACTCATAAACTCACCCGATTTAAATAAAAGTATACTCAATTTGCGTCACAAACCATTTGCACTTAGAAACGAACCCGGCATACTTTGTATTATTTGGCACCTCTTGGAAGAAGAAAAAAAAAGGATTAAAATTTTTTATATACAATGTGATGAGACTCAGAATTATTTCAGTCTTTAATCGCATGAAATACAAGTGCCAAGGAAAAATGAATGAACTAGGAATACTTATTTAAGCATAGCATAGGCCATGGTCTTCTATCCAGTTACTTCGATGTGAATTTCTTTCCCACACAGCTTCTCTGGATTCATTTCTAGGAAATCATCTTAATTTACAAAGAGATTTCGCCTCGTTGTGATTAAAACTCACGGTAAATCAAGTGGACAACATTTTGATCCACAAAATAAAAACTCAGTTTTGTACTACTCTAGAGTACGCCATTTTGTCTGTTCTGCAAAGTAAAAAATGGTCGTGGAAAGGGCTGAAGCCTAGCCTACGAGTCCGGACCATTCCCGACACGGTAAGTGTTATTACTGTACATAATTTGTAAAAAAAAAAAACCGTAATTTCAGCTGTGTCTAGCAGGAGTAAAAATCATTGCCGGTACACACATTTGCTTATCCACAACAGAACCAGAAAACTGAAAGCACAGGACTTTTATCAACTTCCCTTGGGATTAAATAACGTGACTAAATTAATTGTCCAGAAAACAATACTTTCCTTACCTAAGTACCAAAAGCTTACACATTTGAACTCTATTATTGCCCAACGTTTGTCGGTTCATCCCCCGTATGTAGGTATTTAATAAAAGTTAACACTATTACGTTCCAAATCAGACAATTACACAATATGCCATTATTAGCAAATATTTTCCTGTAATGTTCCTATAAAGTTCGAGACTGGTGTGAGACGCACTGTCGTTATCGCCCATAAATTAATTGAAAAATACCTGTACATTACGTTTGACGATGAGTTATTGACACGTTAGTACAGAAATTACAATTTCGAATGTATTGCCTCCTTGGGCAATATAGTTATATATAAGTTACATAAAACTCCTTCATGCTATCTAAATCTAATGGGTATATATTATTCTTGTCTCCTCGTAGTCAAATAAATATATATCATCAACATAATTACGTAAGACCATCAATTTTTTCGAAACTAAATCACTAAAAAAAGTTTTATGTTCAATCTTTGAATACCTAAAAATATACACATCTGTGGTTAATTTATGTAAAATTCTCAAGTGACGCTGAACATTAAAAAGCTACACGAAATCACGACACACTTAATATCAAATTAACGTACTTAGCTGGTGTTATTCCAGTAGATGCAGATAATAATAACCATTGACGAGATGAAGTGATTTATTGTCTCCATCAACTGGAGTCTTTCTTAACACCATGTAAGTACGTTAATTTTGAAAACAAACTTACCTTAACAATTGAACTTGAAATCCTTCTGAATGATCCGACACACCATACTGACACTTTTTAGGAATATTTCCTGCTTCTCGTTGGGCCATTTCATTGAAGTGAATAATTTCCTCTGTGAAAGTTAGTTCTTTTTCAGTAGCTGCATCTCTAATCCTCATATTGTACACACTTGAGAGCACACAATGCAACACAACCTTTTGCACTTTACACCGTGTCAACATATCACCTATGTACGATGCAAATCCTTTCCCACTATCTCTTACTATGGGTATTAATTCAGATACTATCAGCATCAACACCTCCGCACTCTGTAGCTGAACCTCACGATTACCGACAATTTCTTCATCTGTGAGTCTCATCTGGCCAAGATTGGTATAATAACTACGAGCAAAATATAAACAAACAGAAATGAGCACTTCCAAATACATGCTACTACGATATGTACTTGCAAAATCACTACTGACTTCTCCATGAAAATTCTTTCCAAACACGGATTTTCTGTGACGAACGAGAAGGGACTGGATTTCTGAACTTCTACTCGTTCTCGAGTTGCTGATGCTAGTTGTTGACACGGCACATAAAAACATCCGAGAGTTGGTAACAATAAGATTTTTTAAAGTTTCAAGTGTGTAAAGAGTTCTCTGAGAATCATACACCTGACAATATAAGAGAATATGAGAATGTAGTTGATGTACCGATAACTTCTGCTGTTTACTGTCCTTTGAGTCTCCGCTACCAGACAATGACAAACCTTCTTTCTCCCTCTCGGACAAATTAGGTTCACTTTGGGAACATCTATTAACAACGATTTCTAATACATCATGTAAAATTCCTTCCACAACCTGAATGCTCGTCGAACTTCCCTTTGATTCCTCAGAAAGAAGGCCTAAATTTTCAGTTGAATCCGTTACATCACTATTATACAGATTTGCAGCAGATACTTCCCCTGCCGACCAACTACGAATAAGAGATTCATTGACAGCCTCAAAGCCTGTAGTGTCCGAACCTATAGAATCACCATCTTCACAACCCAAATCTTTTTTCAGCTTGTTTGGGTCAAATCGAGTCACATTTTTTAAATCTAGAGCAGTTTTACCCACGGATTCCTCAAATTCTTCGTGACTTCCTTCAACGTGCGCATTCATGAAAGGGTTAACGAACAAGGAAATGTTAGATTTCAAATAATTTGAATCGTGGAATGTAGGACAATCAAACTCCTTTATATAAGAATTTTCCGTTATGTAATGACTATCATTACTGTCATTTGCTAAAGTTGTAACAGCAAAAATCCTTTTTGCTTTCACTGGATTACCTTTTCTTTCAGTAATGTAAGAATCGTTGGAAACATGGTATATGATGTTTCCATCAACGGAACTAATAGCATATATTTTCGCGGTACCGTCTTCGGCTTCATTGCCATCTTTTGTGACCACAGTGTTGGAATGTTCAATGCTTACATGAAGTACACTTAGTCTAGCAGTTACAGGATCCAACAACATTAAAAGTAAAGGTTCCAGTATCCTTGCTATATCCCCTCGTAACATGGCATGTAAAAACCAACTCTGGGCTTGAATCTTTAGAGGATTCGACGGCAATCGAAGATTGTCCAACATTTTCAATAAAGACCTGGAATAAATGGGAAAAAAATATTGTATATTATTCATGAAATGGCAACATACTCTTATTCTTACATTTTTATAAAACATATTCTTATTCAAACAATATTATAAAACAAAAACACATTTAACACGTTTCTTCTTAGAAGTTATTTATTTACGGCTCTAGGCAACTCTGGCTCAGGCCGTATGGATGATGATGGTAGAATCAGTGGAATGAAGAAAGTAGGAGAACCCCGAGAAAACCTACGCACTCGATGTTTGTCCACCACAAAGCCCACACAGCATGAGCTGGGATCGAATCGAGAACCCCAAGCACCAGATAAGTGCTACCGCTCGCGGGCCCGTGGCGTGATGGTGTAAAGGGCAGCATACCCAACCGGCAACTGAGATTTCCGGGTTGAAGTCCCAGTCAGAGTGGCTGTCATTTTTTCTGTATTAATTTCAACGTTTCTTCTTACTTTTTCTGAGTTGCAAAAGTCATATCTGTACCTCGGAGGTACCTATTTCACTTTTCGCAAAACCTGAGCTCAGTTCAGAGATTTGTTGATTTTAAGCACGCTCTTTTACAGGTTTGGCGACTTATTAACTGCCACTTCCCCTACGAAAAAAAAAGAAAGAAACTATGACATTGTTGTGTATACCTCCAGCAAGAGCATGCTTAAATGTACAAAACTATGTACTTAGGCCAAGTTTGGCAAGAAAGCGACGTAGTGGAGTTTAACTCCGAGGTACAGATATATATTCTAAAAAAGAACACCACATGTGTATTACCTTTAAACTATGTTGACAAAGTATGCTTAAAACATTTCAGAACATAATGAATTCAACACCCCTGGTTAAATTCTTGACAATGACAAAAGCGAAAAACCTACCGCAAATGAAGAAAGCAACAGGAAATATTAAACAAGATGCAAAAGGAATGTAGATTTGTGTGTAATTGTACATACCTTTTGCACCTTTGTAAATAGTTACTTTTTCTTTCTTTCTTTGCGATATCTTTTACAATGTTGTCATTTACGAGGATGTCACCTGGACGATCACGAAACGGTATAATTGCTAATTTACGGAGATAGTACTACTTAAGTATTTTGAATTGTGCAGTCTCCTCGCGAGTATGATTACATACAATTTCTAAGTATAATTTATAACACCCGATGATGATCTCTGGTATGAGATCGTAAGCACCTTTGGGTATTTAGTGAAAAAAAGAGCAGCTTCATTAGAGAATCACGCCGTATGTAAGTATCGCATTAATTTTACAATGTTAGTCCTCGGAGCGCAAGAAAATATAATTGTGTGTTTATTTGAATCCAAGTTTGAAACGTTGGTAGTTTTGCTATTTTACCCTGAAAATACACACAATATATAGAAATGAGTACAAATATCAAACCAATTGTATATAAATGTTCAGTTAAAATTTGATATGGAAGACGACAAACAGCTTCCGGTGCCCGATGGGTGAGAATGAGAATATTTTTCTGAACACTTGGGAAAATAGCTAATGTACCATTAAAAATAGCTGACTGAATTCATAACCTGAAACTCAATTTCATGTTTATTTCTTCTTTTATTTTATTTTTTAGGTTTACCACTAATGGTTAAAAATGTGTGTGTGTTTCATCACTAATGAATGACTCAAGTTCATTACTTTTTTACGACTCTCATGACCTGTACACACCCTGAGTTTAAATAAATAAATTAGGTTGAAGATATGGAGCAGTGTTTGTCAGTGCACATAACTTTAATTCCATTTTTCTATCATAGTTATTCCGCTATCACTATCATCTCCACCCCGCACAATTCTTGGCGGTCGTCTCCAGATGATGAAGCGGGCTTACGCATCGGAACAATTGAGGAATTAATGAATGCCCTATGCCAATAATAAGTACATTTTCTTCATTAATACAGTCTACTATGCAGTCATGCGTTTTTTAAAAAAAGAAACCTAACTGAAGTTTAGAGACATCATATTTATTTTCTGTATATTCTTTTCACAATTACAATAAATCATTTCGAAACATTAATAAAGGAAAGAGAGGAAAAGTTTTCTCATGGTGTCTACTGATTTTGTGACTTGAAATTTCCTGAGTTTTTCAGGTTTTTCATGATTTTATTTTTTTCAAATTCCCTGAGTTCTTAGTATAGTGGAACATTAAATAATACGCATGACACTTTTTTTAATCCTACCACCACCCAGTCCAAGCATCTTTTTACATTATTGGTATTTCACAAGTGAAAAAAATCGGTCAGCAGTGGGAATAGAACCAACGACTTCCGCTTTCCCGGGGCAGTGCTCTTACCAACCGTGAACAGGTCCACCTCATAAATTTCCCTCATAAATTATAGATTTCCCTGAGTTTTCCACGGTGGTAGACACCCTGGAATACACAAGTAAACGAAAGCTAGAAACTTTAAGTGAACGTGAAAATATACTACAAATATCGACTGGATTTGTAGCAGATATTACGTTCTTTTTTACTTTATATTTTGCTTTTCTCTCTCTCTCCTTCAAATTTGTGAATAATTAGTACAATATTTTCGAAACTTCAAATCACAGCAGTTAAAACGAATGTAACATAGATGGGCGTAGCATTCGGGAGGTCCTGGGTTCGATCCCAGCGGCCGACCATCCTGACTGAGGTTTTTCCTATCACACCACGCAAAAGCTGGGATGACACCTTCAACATAGGCCTTGGCCGACACCTTTCCGAATCTTTTCCCCTTCCCTATCCCGGCCTGAGCCTTAAATGACTAAAGGCCGTAAGTTAAATTTAAAAAAAAGAAATGTAACAAAGAACCTCAACAGTCGACTGATTTCATTTAATTTCGAAAACTACGTAATGTGAGTCATCCTGACTTCATATTCTCTTCTTATTGGTTAAAAACTACTTTGAAGCCATAATTTGCAATTTTAGGTTAATCGAGCGATTAACTGGCTCAGCTTTTGTTAAGATTAAATGAGGAAGAGTTAAAGAATAGTCAAATAATGAAATAACATGTTTGTTAAACAAGAGATGTTGGCTGTATTTCATTACAAATAACTATAGTCAATGTGTTTACGCAGCTTGTAACATCCCTTACTGTGCCAAACTTAAACAAAAAAGTTAATTTTCTACCGCAGTTTGAATGAAACAGAGCAGATGGTACGATAGTGATTAATTTAAACTTACATTTAGGAAAAAATTATAATTACCATAAACTCTGGATAGGTTTGACCAAAAATTTTGGGTCACAACCTCCGACAACCTGCTTGTATAGAAGGACTAAGTCCTGATATTACAGAGTTCAGTTCCAATGACTGTCAGAAATTTATCCAAACACAGAGATAACCACATTGGATGGTAGGTGTATTAAATAGCCCTTAAATGCTTTAGGGCAGGCAACAGTTGGTCCGCGGGCCGCATGTCATTTTGTGCGGTCCACGGAGAGAGAAAAGCTTATATTAAATTTTATGTTATGACTTTTAGCTATTGGTTTAGACCGCAGGCTGATTGATATACTAGTTATATTCAATATTTCTGACGACGGCCCGTGACGCGACTATTCATACATATTCACTTTGTATAGAAAGTAGCTTGCCACGTCTAGTTTAGATCCCGTATATTCTTCCGAACACTGTCAACGTAAGATGATACAGACTTAGCTAATATAAAAGACGTCTCTGCTTTTCGGCATTTAATATACTGACGCTATAAAAATTAAGATAAAATTATATTGAGGCCTTGGATCCATACTTAATTTAATTAAAACAGGCTGACAAGGCTATACCCTTAACTTTATTTTACAAGACACATAAACGTTACAGTTCCAATGTTCTAACATAGTCTTCCTCAGACGAAACACCAATCAATCCTCTGGTGTTGCAATTAGTGTTTCGTCTGAAGAAGTTGTTAGAACATTGAAACTGTAATGTTTGCTATGTCCTTTTACAACAAAGCTAAGTGTATAACCTTGTCGGCCTGTTTTTTTAAGAAAATAAGAATTTTCAGTTCAAACAAACTGCACTGTTGTACTGTACAATTAGCAGAGCTAACAATCGACAAGTGTCAATGTACAAACCGCGCAACAAAGAACAACAAATACCATATTTCATTAACAATACTCTTTTATTATCACTGGATTTATGACTACATTTTTCAATATTCTAAAAATATTTACACACACAATTCTCGTGCGTCCGACACAAGTAAATAAACAAATGGCTTGCTGAAGAGTACCCGGCAAGGATCTCACTATCATGGCTTCAGAAATAGTAAGGTATTTGCCAGATCAGTTTTGGCGAGCCATTTGTCGGCAATCGCGACGGGACACAGTTTCTCAGTATCCCGGAATTTAACAAATGATTTGTTAAAGAGTACCCGGCAAGCGTCTCGATATAATGGTCCCAGAAATAGCAAGGAGTTTGCCAAGTCAGGTTTAGTGAAGCATCTGTTAACTTCCACAGGAACGAGAAAAAACACATTCGAGAACACCAGCCGCGTACACACAGTCGACCAAATGCTGTGTGAGTTGGTTCTCTGGCGTAAGATCGTACGGTACAAACAATCTTGCGTCCCTCTACCAACTTTAAAAACACTAGAGGCCCTCACAGAAGGTAAGAGACTTTGAAGTGGTTGTGAGGCTTTCAACAGACATCTTACCTGTATCACAAATACCAAAAACCTAACAGGGTCTACGGTATCTCAATGATAGAGTGCTCACATCTGGTGCTTGGGGTCGTCGGTTCGAACCCTGCTCGTCCCATGTGGGCTTAGTGGTAGACAAACACCGTATGGAGTAGGTTTTCTCGGAGTTCTGCCATTGCTTAAACGCCTTACAAATTAAATTCAAAAACAAAAACCTAACATACTGAACAGAAATAAATTACTTCAGATCGAATCTGCAATACTAGTTTTAGCGAACCATCTTAGCCGCCAAATCAAACATTAACGGAAACGTACGTCTGGATAAAACTTCAGGAGACAGATTAGCGTGCGGATGAAATGCTTATTTCAAGTCTTCCTTTTGATTGAGACTTCCGTGAAAACAGTTTTAATCAAGAAATATAAAAAATTCCATTCGTAACATAAATCATCACTCAGACAGACACTTTCCAGTTTATCTGAGATGTTCCAAGAAGATTCTCCAGAACCACTTATGAGAGTTCGGAAACTGCACATACAACTTCCAGCGGCGAACCACCACCTGTGTTCCTTTTGCACAGGACTATCAAACTCTCATTCACCCGGCGCCTCACTAGGATACGAAAAATGGTTCCTATACGAAAATGGGAGGCACGTAGCCAGTCCTCATTTCAAAGAATAAAGACTAACTAGAATTGCGCCCACAGAAAAAATGTGCTCTACAAGAAACCCCAAGAGTTTCTTTTACAAAAAGATACAAAATTTATATCTTATATATTGCTTACCGACCTGCTCCTGTTTGTACTTGAAATAACGACACTTTGCTACGAGAATGTCCTCTTGATAAACATCTCTGTGCCTCACCTAGCACTTACAATCTATTAGGTGCCCAAAGTTAAAGACGATGGGTTTTGTACGGAGACGGTTTGTCACTTGACAGTCTCTGGATAAGACAAAACGATTGTAGCATGTCATGGCTAGGGCTAGAAACTTGATGAAATGTAGTCACCTTTCTGACAGTCGGTGAACGGTTCAGATTATAATTTAAGTAAAACTCACGCATGTTTTATTTTATTATGTATTCTTCGGTGTTTTTAGGTTTACTGATCCTTTCTCCGCTTTTAGATCATTTTTGGAATAATTTCTGAAGTTTCGCTCCTATTCTGCTACTTTCCCCTTTTTAAATAATTGTTCCTTTTTCTTCCTCCCCCTTCTTTTAATAAATGCCAATATTTCAACGAACGCTTTTCTTTGAGCTTAATACTGTAATCTATATTTTGAAAGCGTATGTAAAAGTAGCAACATATTCAAACTTAGAATATCCTCACACGGTATTACTTTCCTGTACACACAGATTCTGTCTATGGAAACATATTGAAAAATGTACAGAAATACTGGTTACCATGGTGTCTACTAATTTTGTGAGCTGAAATTCCCTGAGTTTTCCATTATATATATACATATTCAATCCACAGTCATATTCAATCCACTACTGGATGAGGTCTCTTCCCGAAGGGAGGAGTTGGTCTACTGCTCCCACGTCGACCAGACGGGTTGGGAGAGGAGAGCCTACGCTCTCACTGTGATCGCCACTATCTTTTATTCATAGCAGCTCCCCAATTGCACAACCGTTCCAGACCCGCACGCCTTGGAAAAAAAAATACCTGACAGCGCCGGGAATCGAATCCGGGACCCCTCAATCCGTAGTCAGACACGATAATGATTAAGCCAACAGGGGTTGACATATATATTTGCCTGGCTTCACTATATCGACGATATTTTCTTGATCAGGACCCACGGACAAGTCTCTCTGGAAACATTTCTGCAAAACCTCAACTGCATCTTTCCCCTCAAGTTCACCTGGTCCTTCTCGAGGGAACACGTAACTTTCCTTGATGTGGATGTCTGGCTCAAGAACAATAGACTTGAGACAGGCGTTCACATCAAACCTATCAACAGTGCAGTATCTCCATTTCAACAGCTCCCATCCATACCATACCAAACGCTCTCTCCCATACGCTCTTGCTGTCCGGGGCTCCCGCATCTGTTCCTCTGATGACCTGCTCAGTAACGATTTTAGTACCCTCTCCTCAGCTCTCACAAACCATGGATATCCCAAACACCTCATCCGTAAACAACTGGACCGTGCCCGTAATCACCTTAACTCCAACCGACCTCCCCGCGAAGCTCCATCCGTTCCCAATCTTCTCACCCAGTACCACCCCAGCCTTCAGGCCCTCCAAAAGCCCCTCAAACTGGCACACCCCATACTCACTGCGTTACCTGAAACTGTAAGAGTTGTCCCGTCGTGTCCCAAATAGTCTACCGCAGACCGAATCTCAACACGATTCTCACCAGAACTGGACCAATCCCGACCCCTTCCCACAAACAGCAACTGCAATAGACCCCGCTGCAAAACCTGTCCTTTCTTTGGTACCAGTCTTTCCTTCGTACATCCTGTCACTCACAAGACGTACTCTTTAAGACACTCCGGTAGTTGCATATCTTCCAACCTCGTTTATCTCCTACTCTGTAACCTATGTTCATCCTTCTACGTTCGCGAAAATCAAACTCCTCTAACATTCTGCATCAACAACCATCGCCATTCCTCCAAATCTCAACTTCCACACCTCCCCATACCCGAACACGAGTTGCACCTTTGACGAAACTTTACGAGTCAGAATCCTGAAGGTAATGAACCCTGACTCACCTGCCACCGTAAGAAAGAGATGGGTGCAGACGTACATCTCCATTCTTTCCGCCAACCATGAACCCGGCCTCAACTGCCTGTAACTCCTTGCAACGCAGTGGTCTTCTTCTTCTTCCTTTCTCTTCCTTGTTTCGTCTCTAGTTGCACTTTTATTTTATTCTATC
Organism: Lepisma saccharinum; assembly: GCA_022664845.1. NCBI lineage: Eukaryota > Metazoa > Arthropoda > Insecta > Zygentoma > Lepismatidae > Lepisma > Lepisma saccharinum. Next base: position 2,538 of record JAGDQP010032753.1, on the reverse strand, counting down.
TTTATATATTGTTTCTTTGTTTTCCCCTTCATCATTATTGTAAATTTTATTATTATTCCCCCTCCCCTCCGATTCTTTATCCTCTTATTTCTTCAGGAAGTCCCTTACCTGCTCCTAGTAACCTCTGCACTTTCTTCTCCACTTAGAGTTTTCTCCGACCAATCTAGTCATTTTCACGCCTTCATAACCTGGCCACACTATCACCCAGCATCATTGGTAATATGGCGTTTCTTTAACACCAAGGTCAAACAAATCCAACACTCTTATTTCCACATTCTCCAATCTGGCCCAGACATAAGATCAGTATTCCCCACCAAACCTACATTAGTTTTTCAACATCCACCTAATCTTAGAAACATCTTAGTCCGTACAAATCCTTCCTCGCTACCATCATAAACCGGCGCCCATGCATTCATGAGACCAAGATGTAAGACCTCGCCATTTTCATCACTACTTCCACAGTCAGTATCAATACCGCTAAAGGCCAATACTCCCTAAATCCCAAGGGTACATGCCACACCTCTAACGTTATATACATCGTAACTTGCAAATTTTCTGACGACTTTTATGTGGGGGAAACAGGTTGACCTCTCAACGTTCGTGTTAATAACCATCGCTACTTTTGCTCTATTAACAAACTGGATGCCCCAGTCTTCTTATACACCGAGTCTTACAACACCAATTTTGACCTATCTTTCCTGGTTGCCATAATCCACACTTTATTTCCTACGACCAGCACCTCCACACGCAGTCTGTGGGAAGGGGCCTTTATTCATGGTTTGAGCTCGAAAATGTATCCTGGACTTAACCTTCAATAGCTCTAACCCGTTTTCTCTGCACTTTCAACACTTTTCCTTCCACAATCCTATCCAGTACTTACACGCTGTACAGTTGTCAATTGTTCCACACGCCATTCAGCAGTCAACTGTTCTCCAAACGATGCGCCGTCTGCTACATGTCGCTACTGTCGACCTAGTCTTTTGTTCTATCTACGTGTGTGGGTCTCTCTTTCTCTACAGCAAGTCTATGGTATTAATACCGAAATATTGGAAAAGAACTGTGAAAATTAGTGTTGCGTACGTGTGTGTGTTTATTTTTCTACGGAACAAATACGCTGTAAGTATCTTCCTTACTTTTTATCATAAATTTACCTTATAAATCATTATATACATAATATATAATGCACAGCCATATTCAATTCACTACTGGATGAGGCCTCTCCCGGAGGGACGAGGTGGTCTACTGCTCCCACGCTGACCAGACGTGTTGGGAGAGGAGAGCCGAAGCTCTCAACTGTGATCACTACCTCTTTATTCAGGTAGCTCCCCAATTAGCCTCACGACGCTGGATGGACGCCGCACAGGCAACACCATCTGGAGTACTGCAAAGGTCACCCGTCCAAGCACTGGCCAGACCCAGAGCTGCTTGACTTCGGTGATCTTACGGGAACCGGTAGACCAGCTCGGCTAGGGCGTTGCCCTATATCATTATATATATATATATACAGGGTGGCCAATTTTAATCAAACCACTGGAATATTGCAAAGCGCTGAAAGAGAATACAAAAAGTGTGGAGTGGAACATGTACCGACAGAGGGGGGGACAGCCTTCCATGCACAATAGAGTTATGTTACATGCACAGTGTTGCCATCTCAACACAAACTTATATTTTTTCAAATGGGATGAAGGTTCACTACTTTCGGAGGTGACAGTATGAGTCATAATAAACAAAAAAGTTTATATAAGCATGGGTCAAATTCAGCTTCGTTTTGGAGATACAGTAATTCCAACTTTGGAACCCAAAATCAACGCCTAATATGCGAAGAAAATGTATAATTCTCAATAAATCAGAAACGACGCATTGAATGAAAATTTAGTTTGTGGAAATTTGTTTGTAACAAGATGGTGGATATCAGGATTGAAAACAAGATGTCACCAGGTTGTCAGTGTTGTCAACCTTGTATAACGTTTAAATTTTTCAAATGGCACTACACTGTATTATTAGGTATTTCAAATGGCATCCTCTAGTGATGATAAACAACATGCGTAAAGCACACATCGCAGTGTAGCAAACTGTGGATGAAATATTCTAGGGAATTATGTATTTTGTATAAGTTCGCGAAAACCTTTCTGTCTTATCAACAGTTTGCAAAACTGGTACATGTTCCACTGCACATTTTTTTTATTTTCCTTCAGCGCTTTGCAATATTCCAGTGGTTTGATTAAAATGGGCCACCCCTCGATCCACTACTGAATGAGGTCTCTTCCCGGATGGAGGATGGGTAGAGCGCTCGACTTCAATGCGAGCGGTCCCGGATTCGATTCCCGGTGGGGCTCAAAAATTTCGGTGTTGACCAAGCATTGTGAGGACAATTGGGGAGCTGCTGTAAATAAAAGACAGTGGCGATCACAGTGAGAGCTTCGGCTCTCCTATCCCAACTCGTCTTGTCAGGGTGGGAGCAGTAGACCAACTCCTCCCTCCGGGAAGAGCCCTCATCCAGTAGTGGATCGAATATAGCTGTGATATATATATATATAT
>JAGDQP010032752.1:0-21088 GCA_022664845.1 Lepisma saccharinum | reverse complement strand
TCAAACATCTTGTACTATCCTGCCTCCCGGACAATGACCTCGTGACGTCAAAAATCATGTTCTGACATGCTCCAGCACTACAATCTGAACATGATAACGTTGTACTGAACATTTGTCAACATCACAGGTCAATGACCTCTGTCACGTGATGGAGATTTCCAAACCCTATCTTGGATTACGTCATCACTTTTTTCCCACTCAAAATTCAATCGTAGTCTTGTACGAACGTCCACACCACGTCATGGGGTCAACTACCTGCCACGGGGCGGTCAACAACCTACCACGTCAATTCAACCACGTCATGGTTGCTCCTGGAAGGCAGGCAACCCGCAATATTCTAACGAGTACGACCGTCTTCTACTCAGTACTTATTTTCACAGGGGAATACAAAAGACTTCAGCATGAAAGATCAAGGACTAGCACGGAACTTTCTTTTGGATTTCTGCTTGAATAGTATCATTCCTTTTCAATATGTATTGTTAAAAGAGCTTCAAATGAATTTGTGTCAAAATATTTCATCAGTACTTTCTGCCAACACTTTCCTTTTCTTCCGCCATTGTTCTTAAGATTGTCACTCTGGCTTTTAGTGTTTCCACCTGAAAAAGTTGTCGTTACATACAATCCGAAAGACTATCTCGTTCAGTTTGAATGGCAGCTGTTTCTTTAGAAGTGTTATAGATGTAGTTTTGAAGCCAAAAATCATCCAACATTTGCCAAGGACTAAACGGGTGTCATTTCTTCTTATTATTCAGAGCATTTTATAGCATTTAAATTAGAAACTCACGTAGATAAGGAACTCTCTAAAACACGGCAAATGTAGATTACAAGTTTCGAAAAATCTCTTATATTTCACGTTCTATTTACTTCATGAAGCTTATCTTAATTCTGATAGCTCCGTAAAGAGTTATAACATTTCGGTTTCTCCGATTTACCGGAAAATGGCTCGGAATTTCAAAAACAATGTAATAACTAAAAGTATAGTTTGTAAGCTCATCTTTCCACTAGATAAGATTCATCAATATCGGTTAAGAAATGACTGAGTAAGGAGCACTTAAGGATATCAACAAAGCACCATATTGAATCCAATATGGCAATTAAATGGACCGTGAACCAGACCACCTGACCAAAAGATTTTGACTCTGCTATAAATAGTTAATAACGCCCTTCATTCAAATTAAGGGTACATAATAGTGCACACGGGACGGGAGCAGCGCCTTTACTAATGGTCGAAAGTGGTTAATTTTATAATTCGGAGAGATTGTAATTTTGTAACCAAAAATGTTTCGGTCCATAGTTTATTACACGAGAAGTCTCTCCACAGTTTGACAGTTTTTGTTTTCTAAACCTTGGGATATTTCTGTAATTCTAAATTGACCGACAGATGACGGCCGGTTAGCAGCGTTTTGAAGTTTTCGCGATAGAAACAATTTTACGTTCTATTTGTTAGTGAAAGTAAGCGTTAAATTCAAATTTAGATAGAATATTAGGCTATTTAATATCTACAAAGTTAATGCTTTATAGTATTATGTTTGCAGTGACCGATAATATAATTTCGCTAACTGTATTCTGGCGGTTCGAAACCTATCATTTTGATATTATTTATCCTACTAAATAACGTTAAATGACTATTTTACCACGTTCCAAGTCAAGTTTGGATTATTTACTTATTTCATAATTCATCTTGAAGATCGTAACCTACATTTGTAAAAGATTGCTAGTTTAATTAATTTCATAATGACTGTGAGAAGGGAAGATTCTGTGATATGAATAACTACGAGCAAATTGAACTGATGTCAGTGTCCTAATTATATTGCATTAAACGCGGAATAAGACCATCTCGCTAATGATCGGACGGGTGTCTAAAAAGGTTGTTATTGCCCTTCAAGCATTATTGTCACGTTTCGGAGGATTCTCTAAGACCTTCTTCAGAGTAATTATTGTGATTAAAGCAGGGGAGTAAAGTTTAGTTTATCCAGAACATGATTAATTTAAGCAGTGTGCAGGTGTGTGTAGCTCTGTGTATCGTGGGAATGAATACCATACGTAATGGAAACCATGCACTGTAAAAGATAGAACACTTTTTTTACACTTTATTGAACACCTTTGAGCACTTTCTGGAAACGACCTTAGCTCACTTTTGAACACTTTTATAGTGTCCAAAAGTGAACTAAAGTGCTATTAAAGTGTCTCAAAGGTGTTCAAAAGCTCTTTAAAAGTGTTACTTTAATACTGCTACTAAAGGGCTAAAAATTGCAAACAAAGTGCCCTGAATTTTAATGAGTTCCAAAAGTGTATTTTGGAAACTACTTTAGACTACTTTCAAGACACTTTATTAACTTTCCAGCAGTTTTGGAACACTTTAAGAGCACTTTCTCGACATTTTGTTACAAATATTACGTGTCATTCAGATATTACGTCAGCGTATTTTTGGTTAATTTAGACCCCTTCCCCCTTAGTAAGCAACATTAACTGAATATCCTATCCGTAATACTTAGACGCCCAGCAAAAGTAAACAAAGCTTGAACCCCCTCACCCCAGAATGCTTATGTAATACTTGAACGACTCCTGACAAAAAAGTATATGCTTGAAATACATATTTAACTTTGGCGCGTACTATCAAAATTTATCTTTGTTTTACTATAAATAACGCATTTTGATACTACTTAGTTGTTGCATTTGAAGCATATGCATATTTTTTATGTCAGAAGTCGTTCAAATAATACTCTTGCTTTTTATGGCGAGATTCAAACTCTGCTTATTTTGAGTGGGCTTCTATGCATTAGAGATAGTGCATCTACTTAATGTTGCTTACTAAGTGAGAGGGATCTAAATTGATCAAAAATGTGCTGACGTAATATCTGAATAACACCTAAAATACTTAGCTGCGGCTCATATCATAATTTATTATATCCACTTTATTACTAAAAACTTGCTTAGCAAAAAAATTAACTATTTTTATCTACGGCTAAAATGTTGCGAATTGAAACCCCATTTATCCGTGTTAAAACGGCTTCGAATTCACCTATTATGATTTTAGCAAATGTTTCCCCTGTTGATATAACGGGTTTTTTATACTATACACCGTAACTTTAACTTCAACCGGGAATCTTACGCAGGTAGTAAGTCGATATAGTTGGTAAAAAAGTATTTAAAAACAACACTGGGTACAAGAAAAACACGCTGTAGTATAGTTTTTGACCTGCAATTTGCGTGCCTAAGTTGCTCTGGGCTGGACATTCCAACTGACTCCTTTCCGAATATTTGTCAGAGACGAATGTCTGGATGGTATCTTCCTTCGAGAATTGTCATATGCTGCTAGTCTACAAATAAAACATAAGAACACATGCAAAAAGAAAGAATCATCCACATCAATAAAAATATGTTTCGATTTTCTAAACTCACAAAATTTTATTTCTATAATAGTTAAATAGTAAATTGCAATACTCATTTAGTAAAAAATTTAGTAAAAAAAACTAGTAAAGAATATTTTTTTGTAAAAACATTAAACTTTTCTTTTAAAGTAAAAAAAAGAACAGTCAGAAATGAAAATTGTTCACATTAAACACATGTAACTGTTTGTGTAAGTTGTCTGCCAAGTTTTCAACTTATTCCTTTAAACACACGGAAACATCAATATGTACTTTTCTTGGTCCCATAATATAGGCATAGGTGTGCCGTGTGCTGGAGGGGGCTCAGCCCGTGCGAGCCCTTTCTTAAATTGTTTAGAGAATACCCCTGACTGAAGGCCAAGTGGAGTGCCTGTGACCAGGTGCAGCGTTAGTAATTGCCCTCTTCGACGCATCCTGGAACAATAGATAGTATGAATTCACTATAATAATACATGAACCACATGGATATATAAAAGTGGCATTTTCTGTGAGGAAATTAACAAATCAAAAAGCAAATATAGCAACCGAGTCGTCGTGTCTCAGTAAATAGATAATTATGATAAAATGAATTTTATTAGCGGTAACAGCATTCTGGCTTACGCCTGTCCCGATCAGTAGATAGAGCGGTAACTGTCTTTGCATTTGGAAGATTCGAAACCGGTGGCCAGCCATCCTGCCTTTTAGGGTTTGCTCTCAATGACACAAGCAAAATGTCGGGATTGTATCTTCAACAACGACCCTGGTCGACGCCTTTCCACAGCCTTAGATGCCTGAAGTAAATAATAATAATAATAATAATAACAATAAACAATATACAGAACGGCTATACCTCAGTCGGTAGAGCAATGCCTCAACAATCGGAAGTTTCGGAAACAGTCCCAGTGGCTTCCCATTCTGACTGAGATTTTGCCAGAATTTTACTTTAAGCATATCAGGCAAATGTCGCGATAGTACTTACTAACTACGCCCTGGCTGACATTTTCACACATCCTCTTCTCCACCCTATCCGGGCCTGACCTTGGGAATAAAAAGTATTATAATAATACAAATAATCGGAAGGACATTTCGGCCTGAGCAAAAGTTGACTAAAGGTCCTAAAAACTAAAATCCAGTTCCGGAACAACATTTGATTGGTGAGCACATTTATGTCTTTGTGGGCCATCCTTTACTTATTTATTCTCATGTTTTCCACGGTTTCCATCACAATCACCAGACAGATGTTACCTCTTTGAAACATTCTTAGACTTTGGAAACTATATCCCAAAAGAATGTTCGGTGAAGATCGCAAGTAGCTCCAATTTCTGACAGACTTAGGACGTAGTTGCCACTTCAGTCCAGGATAGCACATTAAATTAATATCGTACCATATTCAAGTATTTAAATTTCCTTATTACCTTTAGGCAAATGTGGCTCAGACTGGATTGGGGAAGAGAGAGAGCAGAGGAAGGTAATCGGCCAATTTCCGAGATACAATCTTGGCATTTTCCTGGTGTGACTAAGGAAAACCGTGGGAAATCTCAGGATGGGCGGCTGCTGGGATCGTTCCCAGAACTATAGAAGTGCTCAATTAATCGATATATGGATAGGTCGATACTTTGAAGAATGGAAATATTGATACCATAAATCAAAATATCGAATATGGATAAACAATTTTTCGAGTAGATCGATATTCGATTTCGAAAGATTCTTCGATTCGATCGATATTCGATTTCCAACAATTTTTCGATATGAATGATTTCCGATTGCCAACGAATACTCCGATATGAACAATATATCCACCTGTCTTTATTAAGGTTGAACTGCGCTTAGCGGGCCTAGGACGGCTGTTAACTTGACTACTGTATTTATTCTCGCGCGAAAGAAGATGCAAACAAAAACATTCTTTAACCCGCACATATCAAGGACGAGTAGCAATGGATGAGCGACGAAATGATGATAGTCTAGGTTCAAAAAAAATATTTGAGCATTGAAGTAAAATTATTACTACGTAATTAGTTTATTCTCTTTTTTTATTTTCTTCCGTTCGCACGTAATCCGAATTCTCGTTTTAGATATATACAGGGTGTTGCAAAATAACACTGACAAAACAACCTCACGAAATTCCTGACATGGAAATAAGTAAAACGTATAGACCATCCAGGAGGCAAAAATTTCAAAGCCATAGGCGGACGAAAGTGTGAGAAAATGAATTTTATAGAGCTTATTATTTCCAATATCGTTAACAGTAGAACTGATGCAACATAAGACCTGAGACCCGTTCTATTAAAAAATGTATATTCTAAAATTAAGCAGTGTGAGTCCTTCATATGCTTTTGTATAGACAATAACATGCCATAAAAAGTAAGTGCATATAGTACAAAAATACCGTATAAGAAGCTTGTAGCCATACTACACCTGTGTCGTAAATCAAGTTATCCACCACGGAACGGCCATAGTTAAGTTGGTAGAATGTTCATAGGTACAATGAATCTACAAAGATACGAAGCAAAACATCTTGTAAATATTTTTTTGGGAAGAGAGTGGCTGGCATACAACACGAAGTATAATTACTGTTGCAATGCGAAATAATCTATGGAATTAAAACCTAGCTACTCATATTTGCTTCATCTTTCGATGCTTCTTCACTTCGTGATTCATATGATAACCTGCTATCTTTCAGGTTACATGCTCTATAATTTGACTATTTAAATGCTGAGATAGACGTACACATTTACCTTGGACGGCAGCAATCTTACATAGGGAACTTACGTTTGGAAACTAATGATAGTATAATTTTGTACTCACTTGGAAATAGGGATGGCAGTGAATTTATGATACGTGATATCCTTATACAAAAGACGCGTGCTATTTGATTATAAATATGGCGTCCTGCTGCTTCTTTTTTTTCGAAAACTTTGTGGTTTTCCATTATCTTTCACCAAAGGGACAAAATTTAATTTAATTTTACTCAAGACCTTTATATAAATTTAGCTGAGTTCAGCCAATTTCTGTAATTTTGGAACGACTAATTTTGCTTAAGCAGCGTATCGTTACTAAAGTTTTATTTAAACTTGACCAAATCTGGTTATGTGGACAGCTATATTTACAGCTAGAGCCCAAGACCCATAATAAACATAGTGGATCATTGTCAGGCCGGCCAACCATCAGGACTTCTACCGGTAGAACCGAAAATTTATGATTAAGACCGACGCCAGGGTCGGTTCGTACACATATACCAGTTGTTTTATTCGAATTTAAAGGCGAATGTCCCTTAGTCTTTAATGTAATTTGTGGTTGATGAGTACATAGTTTTACTATTTGAGATACGAGATTCCGACATTATGAAAATGTATAAAGTTGCCAACATACTTTTGTCATTTACTCTTGAATCAATCTATTTCAGGGGATGAAGTGGAAAACCAAATATTTTACTATATTCCGGGAAAGGAGACAGAGTTCTACTGTTTAACGACCAGAGACGTCAAAGCGATGACCTACCAACTTGCTGTAAGCATCCGTTGCCAGACGGTGCGGCGGGAAGAGGCTGGATAGACCATTTTCTGACACGCTAGAAAGGCAAGCTAGCTCTTAGGAAACCCACAGGCAGATCCGCTGCTAGAGCATTTGGTTTTATCAGTAAAATGTGAATGTTTTCTTTGATATTCTTGACAGGGATTACGAACAAAATACACAGCAGATCTTGTGTTCAATGTGGACGAGACTGGCCTTTCTATTGTAAATCTAAAATCCTGAAAGGTAGGTGGCAAGTGGCCCATCTCACATCCGCCGAGAGAGATGCACTTGTAACTGTGGTGTTCTGCAAGAGTGCAGCATGGAACTTTGTGCCTCCCATGATAATTTTCCCCAGAAAAAATGAAAACAATCTGCTGATGAAGATAGCTCCTTTGGGATCAGTCGGGGCATATCACCCATCCAGTTAGATCCAAGCACCACTGTTCACAAAATGGTTTGAACATTTCATACGTTCTGTGAAACCTTCGCGAGAATCTCCTGTGCTATTGATTTTAGATGGACACCACAGCCACATAAGAAATGTGGACGTCATAGACCTGGCCAGAGAGATTTTTTTTACGATTGTGTCCCTCCCACTTCATTCAACACACAGGCTCCAGCCTCTGGAGAAGACCTTCATGGGCCCACTAAAAGTCACTATAGTGAGGAGGTGTTACTCCGTCAGGAGCAGCGAGCCCTCACCTCCTTTGATATTACATCTCTGCAAGGAAAGGCATACCTGAAAGCTGATATTGTAGTCAACGGATTCGGCGTAACATGAAAATTCCTCTTGAACAAGGATATTTTTTCCGATACTGACTTCCCGGCAGCATCTCAGCATGCTTCCCACCTAACAAATGCAGCAAAAGAAGTCCCATAATCATGGTGACCATATCTCAGTGTCATCCACATCTTCAGTAGACAGTGCAGCGCAGAACCATAGAACTACCAGCAGTGCAGCAACGACAAGTAGTCCTAGTCCTACTTCACAGAGTAGCATACCTCTGGTTACTTCATATGACATTTCACCTGTTCCCACAGTCAAATATAGGGTACTTAGAGCTGGGAGTTCTACAGTAATCACGTCAGCGCAGTATAAGAACAACCTCGTTGCCACTATCTCTATCACACCTAATCGGCCTACAGCCTCCATCCGCAAAAGGAAAATGACCAACCCTCCCCAGACGAAAAAGGAGGTGACATACGAAGAGCAAAATTTAAGTGACGCAAGTGTCTCAGTTGCATCACACAGTGATGAAGATTTTGATAACCCTGGGCAGTTGAAACCAGGATCAGAAGATGCAGCTTACATGTTTTGCGACCATATTGTTTCCGAAGATTCCAAATGTGAATTGTTGATCCAGTCCATGATATGTAATTTGTGGGCCCATTCTGATTGTGCAGGTCCAGAAGGTGAAGTGTACATATTTGACTATTCTAAAACAAAGTAATATCACTGGATTTCTATGCCCATGTGTATGTGTGAATTTGTGACGCAGTAATTTGCATATATTTTCTTTCATGAAAGTAATACCCCATATTACTACCAAGGTTGAAAATATTTACATTTAGACTTGATTTCGAAAACAATCTTTTTTCAACAAAATTTTACAGTCCTTTATACTCATCTTCGTTCAGAATAATAAACAATGGTTTCACTATAGGATTTCATTTCATACTCTAATTTAAGTGAACATTTACACCTTCTGTACCCAAAAACATAAATGGTATCCCATATTCCTACCCTTCCCTCTATTCGTCTAAAAAGATTATATTCGCACCGAAAAGATTTACCACAGATGGCATATATTTCTCGAGTGGAAATTTCTCGCGTTTTATGCGACAAAATCCATTCTCTTTCCTTTATTGTATAATAAAAGATTCTGCTCAGTTCGAATGTAATTACCCTCTTCCACATTTAGTGCCTAATAGAAAGATTCATTACGAAATTAATGAAGCAAAACCAATGCTATATTTCATTAATGTGTATTTATATTTCATCTCTCAGTCAATGTACGAAAGCATAACTTGTGTTGAAATTCATAGATCATCACTAGTGCAGTGTCAGCTTCACAAGCTATTAAGTTTAACCACTATACTGATAAACAAAATTTTGAACTTTACTATCAAAAGTTCCAACTACACAGTAAAAAACTAAAATTTACTTTTTTACTTACTTTTCTGTTTAAAAAAAATACCCAAGGCAACTAAATAGTAATATTTCGCCACAACTGTCGATATTGTACACAAACATAAATAATTACATGAAATTTATACACTGTAAAAACTTTTGTATTTTTTGCCATAAACGAGCTACAATGTTCATGTAAAATGATTTCATCTCGTCTTTGTACTTGGCAAAAGATCACATACGAGTATCATTTTGCCATAAATATTGACAGTCAGCGGAAATACACTAAAAAATCTCTGCATCTTTTAGAAGTTACACTGTAAAAATGAAAAGTAGAAAATTTAAGAAATTATTCTGATGCATCTTGTATTTGTACTTGAGAAAATAACATTTAAAAGTATTATTTTACCGGCGAAAATACTCAAAAGACACTGCTTTATGATCAGTTACACTGTTAAAAGAAGAAAAGAACAGCAGAAATTGTGGAAAGTATATTGATGTAAACTTCTTTCATTTTGTATTTGAGCATTTAAAGGTGTTGTTCGTAGTAATAATTCATAGTTGGCGGAAATATAGTGATAAAAGCAGTATACGAATAGTAAAGTTTACATGTTTACACGCTAGACGGTAGCACAACTCAAGGCACAGGAAATGCGGTTTCCACCTCCACGACCTAAGTAGAACATGACACGAGATGGTTATAAAATTCTCAGGGCGTAGATTAAATTAAATAAAGTCAACGATGGCACCGGATGGTAAATAAATTCGGTCGAATATAGTCGGTCATAACAACATACGGGGTTAATACTGTGAACTTGAGAATAAGTACATCAAGAAAACATTATGGCATAAGGCAATAATGTTCCAAACTTATGACATGTCGAAGTGATGACATCTTTCAGCAAGCGCTCGTTCGGGGGATCAGGGAAGCGAAAGCTAACAACCTTGGCTAGGTAGGATACCAACATTGTGGGAAACATCAATCTGTATATCTGGTAACGGGACTAAATTTGATTGCTCTTTCAACTTTTGTCTCTAGCCAGCTTTCATGACTTTGAATGTGATTTTCATTAGAGTCTTTAATCAACTATGGCTCAGGTCAGGAAAGAGGGAAAACGATATGGGAAGAAACACTACAAGGGTCTAGTTTCGAAGGTGCAATCCCTGTAGTTGAGAACGTTTACTTGTTGTTAAGTATCTTAATTAACGTATTCCTACTTAGAAATCTATTACTTTCAAACTAACAATTCGTTGCTAGTTTCCAACAATGACTTGGGACGTGCAGGTACTTTATTTCAAATTACTTACGGCAATTTTGACTCTCTTTTATTGCTTCAATCAACTTTCCTCAATCATAATTTTCTCGTGTTCATTTATCATTATGAAGACTAAATATTTTCTAATTAATTTAAATGCTCCTCATTCCTCCATATATTTTTCCTCATTCTCCATTCCTCTATAATAAAATTATATTTTTCCTCATTCCCCCTTCAGATATGTTAATATTACAACAATAGTAATAGTCAAAATTTTAAAATTGTTGTAACCATTATTTTCTTAAGTAAGAAAGTGACCAGAAATTCTCAGTTGGTAAATTTTGCAGGTTCTGGCAAAAAAAAAAAAAAAATGAAACATACCTAATTGTTATGTAAGCATTTACATGTAAAATGAAATGTTTTGTAGGCATTTCCTTTTCAGGGGAATACCTTATAACTGAATAGGATTAAGTCAGATAAATTGTGGGAGGGAGATTGCGGTTAATATTTGTCAGTTCAACCACTGCAGATAAGAGGACAAACAAAAAGAAAAATAATTGAAACCAAATAAAAAAGCAAATTCAGTTTATAGAAGTTTATAGAGTTTACGTTAACGCAGAACATAAAGAACTTTCTTGAATACATAAATAGTAACTAACCTACAGTACTTAGAGACCGCACAGGTGCTAAGCTGACACTTTAAATTAATGCATATTTCTAATTTTGACCCAATTGTGAGTTAACATGTTACCTTACTGAACCCCAGATTCGTGCAATGAACTGTTCTTGACGATTCTCTCCCTCCCCACTCTGTGTGCGTGTGTCTTTCTCTTTCGTTTGGAGGGACCACCATTTCTCTTTGTGGTAGCCTTATCGGAGGTTTCTGTTAACGTAAGCTGATTAACTTCTCAAGTTAAAGGATTGGAGAAACCTCAAGAGACAGCCAATGCAACTACGAAACACTTTGCGGTTAATTTGTATAAATGAAAAGTACATGTGTGAGAAGGAGAAACAATCAATTTCATTTACGTGTGTACCAAGAGAATAAGCATTGCAAGGATAGTGACTGGATTAATTTAATGCAATTTGTTTCCTAAAGAAGAAATTTCCGATGGAAAAAAGGACTCAAGTCGGGAACAATTTTGTTTCCGTTCCTCAATAGCACACGTTTTGAACGTTGATTTTTTTATTACCCGTTATCAGTTCAAAAACAAGTACTTTTAATTTTAAATCATATTTTAACAAAGAATTGATATTGTTGATAAGATATTAGTTCCAATTGGATTGAACTGGTATTTTCAATTATGGTATAGGTTTCGTTTCCTGGTATTCTATTTTATTTAATGGAATAATATTTCTAATTAAAAGCTAATTGAATACCATTAACTATTCAAACGTGTCCACTTTTGAATGTTGAAAATTAGTTAAATTTCAATATATATTCCAACCAAAATTTGATTTCGTTAATAGCGTGTTGATGTGACGTTGAATTTGTAATTGAATTTTATGACCTTTAAGCATTTCAGGCTCGGGACAATTAGTGTGACGTATTTTAAATATTATATTGAACTGTGCTCTAGATTGCCTTCCCAATTTAATTGGATAAAAATTGTGGTTAAATCTAATAGAATAAAATTAACAACCTTTCCCATGTTCTTATTTACGTGTTGAAAACATTAAATTTTTCAAAGAACAATTAATTTCGTTAATAGGGTGTTAATGTGAAGTGATTTTAATTTTCTTTTTCATTTTAAGACATATACATTGCTTTAAAATCTTTTTCCTAAGGCGACATAATTTATTACACTTGTTGCTGAATACAACTTAAATAGACCAAAGGATTAAAGAAGGAACAAGTAACGTAACAAAGGAAGAAGGGAAGTATTCTTTACTCATATTCTTACATGGTGGTGTACCGACTCGTCTGGATAACGTGCTTGACCCATGATTGGAATAGTAAACGATTAGTGATTTGGAAGGCAATACAGTGGCTGAGTGGTTAGCGTGAGAAGCTACCAACGACAAGTGCGGAACGCTCCAGCTAAGAACCTCACAGCAGACGGTTACAAATTATGAAAGCAACAGACGAAATGCAGCAGCTACATGTGTATACCAATAAATACGAGTATCCCGATAAAACCCATACATACCGTGTTTGTCCTCCACAAAGGCACACATATCCTATACGATTTTGCCACTGTGGCCCACCATATCATGAATTTGTTGATATCAAAACAAAGAAGAGATATTTTTTACCATCGAGGGTGGACACATACTTTGTTTCAACGCTAATGGCGGCGGAAAGAGTGAGAAAAGAAACTGCAGAGCTTGATGTTGACAATACCAAGATCAAAATTCAGATTCCAAAGATGTGCAATGGATTCTTTCCTCTGAACACTTCTTAATGGTGTTCGTAAAAGCAGCTAACCGTAAGGTTCTGTTGGTTTGAAAAGGCCATCAGTAATGTTTGCAATTACCTAACGAACCCCATATATGATGGTATTACAGTATTATATAAAAAACTAAGGTTCCAATACGTTCAGGGGTTTCAAATCTAAATGTATCTCTCCATCTCTGATACCTAGCTTTCGTATCTTCTTCGTTATTGGAGAAATGTTAAAATAGGTGGCTTTGGAGTTAATGGTACCGTTAATAACTCTTTTAACTTGATCAAAATGCTACATCATCATCTATTTACCTTATTACCGCGTAACAAATGAGAAAGTGAGAATAACACAAAATAGAATAGTATATCATAAGTTTTATGGATATTTGCCACATTAAATCACATTCAAAGTACCTGGGAAAGATATTCCTTGCAACAGAATAGGAAACAAATACATATGAGGTTTATATTAACACCTGACTTCCTTCCGGTTATTGATGAACAATCTAAAAATTCAGTGAAGTTAATCTTTTTGGTTTTAAACTCTTACTATGTATTATCGATGATGTAGAGAGGCTCGTCTTTCTCCTCTTTATATTTTTAAAATTTAATATTCATAGAAGTTAGGAGAATTCATAGGTCATTTTCATCACGTATAAAGATCGATGTTGAAAGACGATTTAGAACATGAGTAGTAAGTAATTGGCATAGCTTATGCTACAATTTGGATACAGTTTGTATTGCACACACACACACAGTAATATATATATACACTGCACGCTATTAAAATGCAACATCAAAACGAAGATATCGGATGAATGCAAACTTTGCAGAAAACATAGAGCATGAAAAGATAAACAATTGATTAGAATGACTGCTCCGTGACGCATAATAGGCGCGGGTGTGCCATCTAGGAAGAGCAATGTGAGGCAGGAGAGAGAGCCACATTAGAGTTGTAGACGACTGTTGGTGTTACGTTAGTGTGTGTATATATATGGAGGAAAGATGTTTCTCGTCAAATGCGGTTGCCCTTCTAGCTAGTTTGCACCTTTCATTGCGGAAGAATTGTGACATATCGCGACTGCGGTTTATACTTCCGCGACATTGGTGCCCGTATTGGATCACCTGCGTCCACGGTGCAGTGCATATGAACTCTATGCCTCAAGAAGGCACTACGTAACAACATACCGGACCCCAACGACCATGGTCAACGAAGAAAGACAACATTTCCGTATGACTATTTCGTATCGAACAGCAATATACTTACGCACGCACTGGCGGATGTTGCACAGCGTCCAGTGTCCCCGCGAACAGTTCTTAGTCATCTGGCAGAGCGGAACACAATTGCACGGTTCACATTGCTACGGTTTCTGTTCACTACACAGCATAAGTATACACGACTACCATGTTGTCGCAAACGTCGTGAATGCAAAAGGCTGAAAGGCAGGACGTCCTCTTTTCTGAAGAATCCCTCTTATGTCTGCAGCTTCACGATTGCTGAATCCGTGTCTGGCGAGACCGTCGTAGTAGGCTGGGCGACACCTGTGTTTTGCATTGCCACCTCCGTCGGTAGTGAGTGTTATGGTGTGGGGTGCTATTTGATTCCGTGCCCGCTTGTGTCTCCTGCTCATTGACTAGGATGTGACCAGTTAACAATGTGTTGAAACTAGTTGTAGTCCTTTTAATGCATACCATGCCGAGTACCACATTTGTGCAAGATAATATGCGCCCGCATATGGCGCGTGATGTCCTAGCTTTCCTGCATGTACACAATGTTCCCCTGTTCCCTTGGCCGAAGCGTTCACCTAATCTCTCCGCGAATTTAAACATTTGGTCAATGACTGCGCAACGCCTCTCATGTCAACGACCTCCACCAGTACTACTGTTGATGAATTGTGACATCATGTCGAGGAGGCGTGGCTTGCCATACTACAGGAAGATATCCAAGGAACATTCCTCTCTACGTTACGCCGTGTTGCATCCGTTCTGAACGCCCATGATGGATCCACAGGATACTGACCTTCTTTTGTTCTCGTCACGCATCGCAATCATTTGCGTTAAGTTTAATCATTTGCTAATCTGCCAAATTTGAGGCTGTTATGTTCGTTCCCTCGTGGTATTACAATTTCAGTGGCAAGGAGCCTCTCTCTCTCTCTCTCTCTCTCTCTCTATATATATATATATATATATATATATATATATATATATATATATATTAGTGGCTTGAAATTACCAAGTTAATTATAATGAAACTGAACATGGATTGACGAACTAATAACTAGAGATTGTACAAAAATTTAATTGACTATTGTACTACAATTCTACTTTATGTGAGATTAGAACTAGATGAAAACTATAAAGAAACGAGAAAGAGAATGATTGTAGAAATCACTGGTTTTAAAGAATGTTTTAAACTTATTTATATTTAATCGTATTCCATGTGGGTAAGTTGTAACGCTCGCTGTCGTATTAAAAAGGTGCCCTGGGTTTCGATTGCTGGTGCTTCGGAGCCCACGTCATCTTCAGTCGATAAAAGGAAATGACAAACCACCATCGGTTCACCTTGCTCAAAGACCTTCTGCTCAGAACCTGCGTTCTGATCAGAATACTCATCAGCATGCTCGTTTTAATAAAGTGATTAAAAATTATTATTATTATTTGATTTATGTTGATGCTCGGAAATTGTGTTTGAGGCTGACGTACCAGGTGTCTAAATATGAAACCGGAATTTGTCCATAGATGACGTTAGCTCTTACTGTGGTTACCGTAAAACTGCGTCCTTGGCGCCACTTGCTTGTTTGGACTGCTGATAACGATTTGCAACTCAAAACCAGAAGAGTTTCATGTCAGAGTGTAGTGTTTAATAGCGTTGAACATGGCGCAATTTGTACCTACAAACTACGATGTGCGGACAGCATTGATTTTTTGTTACCATTTGAAGAAAACTGCTGCAGAATCGCATCGCATGCTTCTCGAAGCTTACGGTGATCATGATCTTGGTAAGTCACAGTGCTATGCGTGGTTTACAAAATTTAAAAGTGACGATTTTGACGTGAGAAGCGAAGAACGTGGAATACCACTTAAAAAGTTTGCAGACAGTGAATTGCAAGCTTTGTTGGATGAGGATGACGCTCAAACGCAACAACAACTCGCGGATCAATTAAATGTGACACGAGAAGCAGTTTCCATACGTTTAAAAGCCATGGGCAAGATTCAGAAGAAGGAAAAATGGGTTCCACATGCATTGACTGAATGACAGCACTAAAACCGAAAAAAAAAACACTTGCCAAATTCTGCTCGCCAGGTACAAAAGGAAATCATTTCTCCATCGAATTGTGACTGGTGACGAAAAGTGGATCTATTTCGAGAATCCTAAGCACAAAAGATCCTGGGTAACTCCAGGAGAACCGCCGACATCGACTGCAAGACCAAATCGCTATGGACGGAAGACAATGCCTTGTGTTTGGTGGGATCAGAAGGGAGTGATCTATTATGAACTGCTGAAACCTGGCGAAACCATTAATACCCAACGTTACCGACAACAAATGATCGATTTGCATCAATCTTTGCGTGAGAAATGACCAGAATATGTCCAAAGACAACATAAAGTGATTGTATTTCACGATAATGCACCCTCCCACACAACAAAACCAGTCAAGGAAACGATTGAGACGTTCGGCTGGGAAATCCTTCTGCATGCGGCTTACTCACCAGACTTGACGCCTTCCAATTTTCACTTATTTGCATCCATGGGACACGCACTTGCTGACCAGCGCTTCACATCTTACGAACATATACGAAAATGGGTTGTTAACTGGTTTGCAGCACAAGATGCAGAGGTTTTTTGGTCTGGTGTCCACACATTGCAGGAACGATGGCAGAAATGTATGGCCAATACTTCGAATAAAATAGTTCTTAGCATTGTCATCCAGTCACTGTGTCTTTTCTATACATAAATTCCGGTTTCATATTTACGCACCTGTTAAGCCTGGTCGCGGACTTACACGGAATAAAACTAGAAATTAAACTCCGTGTATTACCTGCATTATCAAGGGCTACTATCTTACACATTAAGCCGTTTTGTCTGGAACTATGTCTAGTGATATAGTCTAGGAAGACTGTCGTCTTTAAAAAGTCGAATCTCGTTGCTATTTATATCATGAAGATATTTTCTATATGGTGCTTATTTAAATAAGCGAGTCTTCCACTACAAAACGCGTTATGTCCAAATATGCTTAAAATAAGGTATTTACTATCCCTATATTTTTTATATCTTAATTAACCCTCATTATATTCATTTTAAGTCTTAACGAGAAATTCATTCTCAGGGAAGAAGCACAGAATAAATATTTTTTTTATTTTCGTTATTTCATTCCTGGAAATGTGCTAGGTTGAACATATCGCGTTTGGCAACCAAACGTCACAATTCATAACATGTATAGCAACCAAGAACCTTTATGTTTCGCAAAATAACAAATAATTAAATATGTATAATTGTATGTTATTACTATTGAATATAAGACGAATCATATGCACTGAAATACTTCCTCATATTGATTACAACAATCCCAGTAGTATGGAAATAGCACACTGGGTAGATGTATGTTTAAACTAATATTAATAGCATGCAGTAGCAAACATTGCTCACAAAACTGCCTGGGCTGTTCAAAACATTTTAGTTTTATGCTTCCATCTATTATAATGAGATCATAGTACCTTTCATTATCACATACACCCGAATAGAAGAAACTTTTACGACACGAAAAAGAGGCTTGATTGGGAATTTGTAGGTGTCCATTAAATCGACGCTTTAAAGTGAAAAGGACGTAAATGTCAATTCATCATTTTTTTAAAAAGAAAAACCTAACAAATAAGTTCTTTTTTCAAAATCTAGGCTAATTAAGGCTCGTCCCAACAGTTTTCTTGCATCCATTTCCCACAAAATTGGGCACTGTTCGGTAGAGACGACTACGTACCACAGAGCAGTGAAAGACTTCGTAATTCACAAAATTGGCCTTTTCACTTCCCACCGCTAAATTATCTTTTAGACATTCTGCAGTGTTACAGGATCAATATATGTAATTTTGCAGAATACAGGCTTAAACATAAATATGGCTTTTAACATTATATTGGATGCGGAAAAGTTGATGTTATGCTTTTTATCGATCTCTCGTCTTGCTCGTACTCACGTAATACTTTTGGGAATGGACTCTCATCAGTTGCTTGCTGAATACGATAACTGGGACACGAGTAAAAATGTGGCATCTCTTTAGTACGTATCAGGCGTTCCACTTGTTAGCAGAAATGGCTCAGTCACAGGTGGGGTTACGTTAAAGGTAATGTGAATCGCTTCTAATAACAATACTAAAGAAACGGCTTCTTCTAGCCGGTCTTCGTTCACTATCGCTGACTCAATGTATTTTCTGTGATCTCTGTAGCAAAACATTAATTGTGATATCGAAAATAAACACATCACTATGGCGTAGCATTACCATGATTCCGATTCATGAATATGTGGTTGACTTTGTTCGAAAAATTACAATCGTCGCGACGTAAGCTAAAAAAGTATACCAAGAATGTTTCTCTCTCACTTTGTAAGGAAGAAAAAATTCGGTTTGAAGATTCCAGAGATCACAATAGTTTCTTGTTAACAGACATTTTTTTGAATCAATGAAAATTAGTTGAAGAATACAGGAATACAGGAGCTATATAGCTCAACGCATTCTTAAAATATGAGTCCCTGGTCTGTTTAAAAGCTAGCAAATGATGTCAGTTTATCAAGCTGCTGCTTGGTTTTTCTTGTGTCTGATAACAGTATTTTAAATTGAGATTTCATTTAATAGAGAATAAATACGTAAGAGGGACAAATTAACGTAGAATTGTTAAAAGTTTGTATATATTTAAAATACGCTCGCTTGTGAATTGAAAATAGTAAAGGCAAAGCTATTTATATATTTTAGAACTGATATGAATAAAAATAAAAACCGACGATGCTAAGAGGAAATAGCTTTCATGCGAATTACATTTTAGTGTATTTGTTATAAGGGGTTCAAGCTTGTATTTTATCCATTTGATGCATAAAAGGGTCTTTGCTAAAAAAAATACTTGTATAATTGTATTATTTTACTCTATTTAGCCACAAAGAGAAAAAATTATTAATTATTCTGATGGTATTGAGATGATGAACAGATCGACATGTTCAACGTTTGGTGGCTGGGAATATGTGCTTCGCGTTTACACACTAAGAATATGTTCTTTCTACGAGAAGATAATTATCAGAAATTGACATCAAATATTAGAGAAATGGCCTTCATATCGATTCTATCGAAATAATTTTATACCAAGTTCGCAGTACTGGCAACAAGATAACATCAATGAAAAATCATGTATTACCGTAGCATTTAAGATTGTGTGCGAAGTTTCAGATCTTTAACTGCTCTAAAATTTAGAACTAGGATAAAAAGCAATTCAATGACTTACACCTCATAGCCACCAAACAGTGCGAATTGAAATAGGAACGTGTAATACAAGAATTTCTTTCTTGGTGTATGTTAGCTTTGTATGGAAATTTTGCTTAGTAGATAGGGAGACACTTTATGGGTGCCCTTTGTAATACCGCCTCTATTGTTCGCAAAACGGCCATGTTCACCTGTCATGTAGGATTATTGTACACAATGGAGAGATTAATGATGTGAGGATGATAAATGGTTCTGCTTGACGTTTTAATCGGCTTATCTCGTCACTTTTGACAGGTGCTGTCGGTTTGACATGAACAAAGCGGTGCCGCTACAATGGTGGGTGACGATATACTAGGGCATAGAAGACTTTACAATGTTTTGTTGAACAAAGGAATTTTGCCATCTTTCTTTTACTTGGTTTAATGCCTTTTATTCATTGGGAAGGTCGTACGTGAAGGTGTAATCGGCTTAGCTGCTCACTTGCGACAAGGCAGTCAGTTGACCACGACGAAAGTCAGATGAAGAGAGATTGCGATAGGTTTTGTAAAGATTAATGTTACAATGGGTTCGTTAGATGCTAGCATTGGTTGATGGATGATGTCCATGTACCTGTAAGACATGAATATAACTAGACGTGACCTTAGAATGAGACGAATACTTTAATATCAGACGTTGAGAATGACGAATGGTTTATTGGGTGCGTTATCTGGACAAAGCGGTGTTAGGAAGGCAGTTGTGTTTGAAAAGGACATGAGCTTCAATGACAAGATTAAGGTCTCAGAGGAGAATTAATGTTTCGGATGAAATATGACAATGCGAACGACTCATGGTTTAGGAAAGGATGTAAGAACGGGTTTTAATTTAACTGAGCGCTTTGAATTTCTATAGAATGATAGAACGATTGTCAGCGGGGCAAGTGACAAGGCTTGACGGATGAAGCATGTACGTATGATTTGGACTTGTTATAGAACTAGGCATGAAAAGGTGGATAATAAAGATTTGAAAGAACGCTTTGAATCTCTGCTTGAACAATGGTAGAAGGAAAAGGCGAGCCCAATCTGTGCGTGCCTTTTGAAATAGAGAAATGGATAATCCTTTAAAAGACGATGTCTACCTGACATGTAAGAATATTGGACACAATGTGAGGATTTATGATGTGGGACTAATAAATGATTCTGCGTGATGGTTGAATGGGCTAAGCTTGTGACTTTTAACAGTAGCTGTCAGCAGTATTGTTTAGAGTTGTATGATGGATGACACGGTAGAAGCTGCGTAACAATACATGATGTTAAGAAGCTACTAGCCATAACGGTTGGTCATGGTATATAATGGAATGACAGATGATTTGAAATTACTGGTGTTGTCAAGCATATTCAATGCCTACAATTGTCTCGTATGGTAGGACTAGAAGCGATGTCACTTAGGATGATAATCCATCATGCAATTCTAAGAGCGGTACCTTTCTTTAGAAAGATGGTCGTAGAGACGGCTTATCTGTGGTGCACAAAACGATTTCTTAAAAAAAAAAGTAGGAAGAGAAAGGATGGTAGCTGGCTGGAATGTTTCACAAGACCGGCTGCAATTACCAATCTTAAAGAACAGAGGTGATAGTAGAACGTAGGTTGACTTGAATTCGCGTTAGCTTGGTTCGAATTTTTCAAAAGTTGGGGGAAATGGACAAGTGAATCATGTACACTTGTAGTTAATGTCAATGTGCAGAGGAACGATGGTAAACAGGTTCGGAATGTACGTAGTGGTAACAAGGAAGAGAAAAAAAGGGTTCAAGGTTTGAACGTTTTGAAATTTGAAAATGATCCGAGGACCTTGAAACTTTGTATATAGGTCCGGAAGACCAAATGTACGGGGTTTGGGTCCTCGCCAGGGGGTTCGAAATTTTGGGTCAAATTTGCTCTAGCTCGAACGGTTCTCGAGATACGAGGGTTCGAAGTGTCAAATTTCGAGAAAATTCGAAAACT
>JAGDQP010032751.1:0-21088 GCA_022664845.1 Lepisma saccharinum | reverse complement strand
GTAATTTATATCAGTAAAATCAGGAACGAAAAGCTTTTATAAGTAAAATTGGGATGATAACGAACAGTTTTTATCAGTAAACTTGGGATTGTACAATGAGTAATTTATATCAGTAAAATCAGGAAGGAAAAGCTTTTATAAGTAAATTGGGATGATAACGAACAGTTTTTATCAGTAAACTCGGGATTGTACAAAGAGTAATTTATATCAGTAAAATCAGGAACGAAAAGCTTTTATAAGTAAAATTGGGATGATAATGAACCGTTTTTATCAGTAAACTTGGGATTGTACAAAGAGTAATTTATATGAGTAAAATCATGAGCGAACAGCTCTTATAAGTAAAATCGGGATGATAACTAACAGCTTTATAACTAAGATTATAATGTGACAACGAAATTGTTATAAGTAAAATCGAGATAGTGCAATTCAAAACTTTAATCAGAATAATCAGGATGAATCAACGAAGTCTTATATAGTAAAATCGGGATGTTACAATGAACAGTATTTTTTTTAGTAGAATTGGGATAATGTAACGAACAGTTTTATCAGTCAAATTGGGATGTTGTAACGGACAGTCTTTGTCAGTACAATCTGGATGTTATATCGAAGTATGATCAACAAAATTGGGATGCTATAACAAACAGTTTGAACACACATCCATAGCAGTATATTCGTTCTCAGGTGGGAGAAATGCGGGTTATACTATCTGACTAATTTGGAAAGGGTATGTATAATGAAGCAGTTGGAGACTGAACATGACTTTATTTCCTAAAAGCTAGGAAATAATCTAAAAGCTAGGATGATATTCGGGCCGAAGCCCGAGGAATACTAGTTGGATTCAATATCAATATAAAATTGAAATGATACAAGAAAAGCAGAGAAATGGATAGACATGTGAATGACATGTCACTGACTTCTTGCTGTGTTTAGAATGTTAGTCGTTATCTATGTTAATGCTTGTAAGCTTCAGCCATCAGTTTAGTTGTATTTTTATTTGTGTGTGTGTAGCAACGCAAATATTTTTATAAATATTGTGCTTTGTAACTTTAGCCACGAATCAGCAAAATAGACTGAAAAAGCTACTAAATTAGAAATTAGGAAAAAAATTTAGCTGCTGTGGATTTAGAGCGCATTATTCCTAAGTAAATAGAATACAGTCTTGCTAATCCACCTTATGAATTATCCGACTTGCCATTGTAGTACCCATTACTCTAATTCTTGTTTTCTTAAATACAGGGTGATTCAGAACTACGTATATTACTTTCGGGAAGTAATTCCTGACATTGAAACAAGAAAAAAAAGAAAGTTCCCATTAATGTGGGTGAAAGAGATTAAACATCTTAGGAAAACACTGTAGTTTGCTGGATGTATAAGATCGCAAAAACCTTTCTGAATTTTCCATAGTTTGTAACACTGAGGGACGTGCTTTACTTTTGTTGTTTGTCATCACTAGGAGATCCCAAATATGCAATAACAGAATCCAGTTCCATTTGAAAATTGTAAACATTATAGCAGTTTGGCAACTCTGACAACCCGGTGACATGATATTTTAACTCATGATATCCACCATGTTCACAAACGAAATTTTCATTTAGTGAATTGTTTCTAATTTATTGAGAAATATTCATTTTCTTTTCATTGTAGGCGTTGACTTTGGGCTCCAAGTTGGAAACACTGTAGCTTCAAAATAAAGGGAAATTTCACCCATGTTCATAGATATTTTTTTCTAGTTCTGATGTCAGGAATCACCTCTCGAAAGTACTAGGGTCTACTTAGTTCTGAATCACCCTATATATACAATGAACTTGTATGAAAATTTTACGAACAATTGAACTTACAATTACTATATCAGTGCGTACTAGTACAGGAGGTGCACTCCATGTAATCAACCCCTTTTATTGATAGTCATTGCACCATCTCACACTTTATATCGCCCCGGTAGTGAGAGGACGTGAATGAAGTGACCATTCTTACTGGTACTTACTTCCCCCGATCGCAAAACACTTTCTGTAGATCTAGTCTTTAGGTCAGATGGTTTGTGTGGTTTAACTTTTTCTTAATTCGTTAATAATACTGATAAGCATTAACAACTGATTTCAAAGGTTTCAGATATGTTAAACATAACAAAATGTCTATCTATACATTTGAGTAAATAATCTTTTGCATAGACTGACTAAATATCATTTCAAAACTCAGGGACATCTTGTCCAAAATTTACTGCTATCTTCTGAGCCATGGAGTTAAGAATAGAACAGAGTTATCGTGAGACGGTTTTCTAGGCGAGGGGAGTAAAGCCAAGAGATGGAAGGGACGAGGCCTCATTGACTGGCCGCATATTTAGAGGCCCTCTATACCGAGTATTGTCTTCTCATTCTTTCTTATGGAAAGAGGAAGTTATTAATGAGGAGCACGCAGTTCATTGTTCGAAAAGACAGCTGTTTTGCAGAGAATTGACAATTGTAAAATGCTTTAAAATGTACCAATGTGCTATACATTGTAGTCACACGACAGAAATCTTCGTTTCAAAAAGGTCACCGGCTGATCCACAGTACTCGGTATAGAGATACTTTAATGGGGGCCACACAATATAACTGGCAATGAACTGTAAATTTGACTTCATGTAACACCATGGAAGCTCTCTCTTTATTCTGTTGCTAACTGCTAATCTATTCTAAAAAGTTCCTGGGAGTGGGTAAAGATCGTAACCTATCAGACTATTATGACATGTTAAAATGTATACGCGAATAAAGAGAAATTAAAGAAATGTACGAGGTGAAAAAGTTATAGATATGAATATATTTAAAATATGAGAATATATAAATAGTATATCATATGTGATTCATGGTCTCGCCACCTGTATAAAGAGGTGTGAAATGAGTGAGAACATTGGGAAATTACGTATGCATTATGCATTGTGGAACCCACAGGTCAAAGAGAGACAATTGCAACAGAGAAAAGCATGCGTGTACAAAATTTTGTAACTAAAATATATATGATGTGTGCGTGTGCAAAATGTGTATAGTTGTGTAAATGTTCAATATGCACTAAAAATTTTGCAGCAATTTAACACTTCACTGCACGTAGTCCACACACAAAACGGTCAAAGGCAGGCGCACTCACGGTCTCACAGAGCTCCGGACGCTAGATACTTCCACTAATACGACTAGCTATCGAATCTTGCAACTGTCTTATTCTACGTCTTACGACATGTTCATTACTTTATACACCCTTATGCAAATTAAAACAATGCTTTCCCGGATTTCCGAAATGTTTGGTCATCCTACGTTAACACATTTTTCTTTTTTGAAAAAGCATCAATATTAAAACTTCTTGGGGATTTTGTATTTTCCTCGCGCCAAAAGCTTCTTATTCTTTCCTCATAGCCAAATGGTTATGCCTTCTCTTTGGTGAGGTATTGCATATTTCTTTCCCATACGTTACTCACAAGGCTGATCTTTCAATAACATTTTAGGCCTTGATAAAATCTGGCGTTAAAGGTACGGGCATCACTGCTGTCTTTAAATATTGATTTCATTGATTTATTAATTATTTTACTCACATTTTGTCTTCTAGTAATAAAGCTGGTTTTGTCTCATTCCCAAAAGACTGAACTTGTTTTGCGCACGGTTTATTTTAATTTTTTTCTGTCCATCCATAACACATACAGTCTATTGTCTCAATGAGAGAAATTAATTACAGATTTTCAAATTAACGGCTATAATTTATTCACCAGTTATCAATTTGGGGAAGATAAATCTCTCTTGGCTGGTTTTTGCACCGTGTTCACTTCTGTGAAAATGAACAGTTTCTTATGCCTTGTTTAGATTACTAGGATTGTTACGATGGTAAAAAATCATGGTTGAAATAACTTACGTTTAGACTACAGAACTTAACTTAGTTATTGTGTTTGTACTGACATCTTGTGGGTATCATAGAACTAAGAAAAAAGGTTACACCGTAGACGTTTAAATAATAAAATACTGAACACAAATGAATTGTTTGTAGCGTAACATTTTGTAGATTAGTTCTGCCATCGTTCTTTTATACTTTAAAAGTGATACGCACCACTAGGATGCTATATATTTCGATAAAGAAAGAAAGAAACTCACCAAGTGAGCTGCGCTTAACAGCCATCTTGCGTCTAGATAACTAACGTAATAAGATAGTCGTCGTATGTTGACGCTGGTTAAATGTGAAACCCGCGTTAACGGGTAACTGGCATTTACATTACTAATATGATCTTGGTTAATGTGAACCATGGTGAGATGTTAGCAATGTAAACAATGCATTAGTCGAATGTATTTTCTTTGCTGCTACTTCCTATACCCATAACCCTGTGCGATTTGCCGCTACAGCGTTTCTTCATGGTATTATTTTAATATGTGCACTCCAGTACGTTTATCTTGGTTACGGCAGGACCATTTCAAACTTAGGTGACCCAGTAAGAGTCACAAACTACAAACAAGATTAAAGTTGACAACTAAGGGTCATGAAGCAAACAAAATTATTAGTGTCTCCAAGAAGTCCTGATACATTATCACCATACGTATACCACGCCTGCCAATAGTATTTCTCCGCTTTCCTTGTATAATTTCAATTTAAGCACTGTTCGTTGTAGCATCCTAATTTTTCTGATAAAAACTGTTCTTTTAACATCCCTGTTTTACAAAAGCTGTTCCGTTGTTTTATCCCAATTTTATTCACAAAAACCTGTTCGATGTAGCATCCCAATTTTACTGAATATACTCTTTGTTGTACTATCCTAATTTAACTGACAAGAACTGTTCCTTTTAGGATTCTGAGTTCACTGATAACACTTCCTTGTAACACCCTAATTTTACTGGTAAAGGCTGTTAGTTATCATCCTAATTTTAGAAATACCAAACTAAAAAACTGTATAAATACAACTGTATACAACCGTATATAGTATTATTACTTATTCGTTCTGTTGTTATCTGACTTCAAACTTCTGAATAATAGAGAAGCTATTATCAACAGTTTCTTGATTTGAGACTGAAGTTCATCAACGTTTTATCTTCTTTGTGTATTTGCATTTGTACAGGATATTTTTGCGTATGTTATAAAATATTGCTGTACATGTTCACCAACGTAATGAAACCTTGAAACTTTGCGGATTGTACTTAAATTGAAACTAACATCATCTCCATCAAATAGAAAGCAATGATAAACTGCTATCGGTTCATGTTAAACAGGAACCTTTGGGTCACAAACTCTGTGTCAGAATATTATTCATCATTATTTTTGTTTCCTTCTCTCTCTTGAATCGATTGCTCTGTGTGTGTGTTTGCGCGCGCGTGCGTGTGTTTGTGCGTGTGTGTGTGTGCATGAGAGAGAGGGAGGGAGAGAGACGTAGGGGAGGGGGAAACATCTCCCAATTCGCAAGCTCTTCTCGTCTGATATTAAACTCAATAAACATTTTTTTTTGTTTTCCTTAAATTACAAACTCACATCAATTAATTTAGAAGATGAGAGAATATTTGATTAGTCATTTTTTAATTGGCTTGTACAAATAATTTATCTTACAGTTTTTTTAGTTTAAAGTTGAAATACAAACAGCGAGTTTACTGATACCTTCAAAATAAGTTCTGAACAACGAGAATACTAGAGAAATATCTTTGCTACTCGAAATATTATTTAGTACTGTTTAACTACATGATCAATATACAGTATGTACTATTTAATTTTGAATCCAAACTTTTGAAAACTAGTTTTTTTGGTACTGATCTATTAAATATTTAAAATAAGTATTATTATCAGGAATAACTCATATTAAGACAGCATGTTGTTTAAAATTCTGAAACATTTTGTGCATTTATGATGTAATTTCTTAACCTTATCGGTATTGCTGCATGTATTCGAAGACAACGATTTTCTGAATTAGTATCCCCCAAAATTAGGAAGTACCAACATGGTCTTTCTTGAGATAAACTCGTTTTACCACCCCAAACAACATAATGTATATCAATTATGTACACACACACACACACACAGAGAGAGAGAGAGAGAGAGAGAGAGAGAATCACTAGAATATGAAAAATATGAGAAGCAGGTTATATGGTAAGTCTCATCGTAGTTCCGATTATTTATCGATAGTTTCTACAGATTTGATCTATCGCTAATCTTCTGGATAACTTGTACATATCCCGATGGAATCAGACTTATACAGATATTCCTTTCTAGATACTTTACATCAGTATTATATTCGATCATTAACCACCTTAAGAAAGGATTAATCGCTAAATTTTAAACCTTTCCTGTTATTTTACCTTCCTGAATCGGCTCTTTATGCAACATATCCACCAATACTATTTTCTAAATACTAAATAATGGTTTCATTGCTCCTCTTATCTCATACTCACCCCTCCCCGACCTTGTTCCTCATGTACCTCAGAACCTCGATTTTCTCCTAATCTAATGAGTGAATTTAACAAGACTTTTTATTTACCAATTTCCTTCTTCATTTTAACCACAAAAATGAACCAATATTTATTCTCTATCGATTGATTGATACAAACTATCTTCAACATATATATTTTGGATAGAGTAATGTTAAGCACAGTTGAAACCAAATTTGGTGAAGCCATACTGCTGGAAGGAATTAATTTTTCCTTCAAGTCTTACCAGTCACTTGACAGGTTTTTTTTTAATGCAAGTTGGTCTTTTTCAGAGTGGTCCACGATATGCATACTAATTCACTCAGTTGAAGCTGATGATATTACGATTCGCTTGTACTCCAGGACATCGGTTTTCCCCAATGATACCAATGCTGAGATGGTACTTCCTAACTAGGCCTTAGCCTACTCCCTTCCAAGTTCCAACATACTCTCCCCAGTCTATCCCGACCTGAGCCTATAATAAATAAATCCAAAAGTTCCAGAACATTGGTTTGGAAATATTGGATTGTCGTATGTAGAACTTATTAAACGCACTGTAACAAACCAAATAACGTAACTTAACATTTAGCGGTGTTAGAATGACTACTTTGTTCTGCAAATATAATTTGTAATTTAGCTTGATGATAATTATAATTTCCAGTAACCTTAGAAAAGCCATTTACAAATGTTGAGTTTATTCAACTATAGCTATTGACATGCATGCAAATAATAAATATTGTATTTCAGTTTTCAGTTAGTTTAAGTAGATATGCCAACCCAGATAGCACAAGGACGTACCATGGACACCTTACGGACGTCGTGCCCGGGATATGCCGACGTTCAAATATTCGCTTTGGTACACAAAATATGTATTCCCATTTGGTGGCTGAAGGGCATGTTTGGGACACGTATAGGGTGTCAACGCTTATAGGACACTCTAGATCCCAATTATATCCCATAGACATCCAAGGGATTCGCATGGCATCATAAAAAGAAGTAAAGGCAATGTATTCTTGCTTATGTCGTATGGGAACTCTGTGGAACACCCGAGGGGACTCGCATCAGTTAGATTTTTTAGATATTCCAGCAGGACATGCAAGAGACGTGCTACGGATATCCTGAATATCCTGGGATATGATTCGGCTGTTTTGGATGTCCCTTGGACATGTGTGCTATCTGGGAATCACTACTCAGTTTAAATTCCGTACTCGAATTACGTGGGCACTTCTGTAATTGCATCTGATTCGAAAAAAAAAACGTTTGGGACGTATTATAAAATTCCTATTTGAAAGCGCCTGTAACATAGTAAAAGAAACGCTTTTCAATTCTTCATTTTTTTAATTGTAATTTGTTAGCTCACGTCACACAGCAGAAGAAAATGGAAAGACAATGGCATGAAATGCTTCTGTTATTTACTTACTCGTAACGAAGAGAGAGAGGTGGGGGGAGAAGAAAGGCAATTTGGAGTTAGCTAATCTTATGTGTCACAATGCGAAATTAGGTCAAAGTGTTGCCTCCAGATGTCTCTTCCTACTATGTCTCCCTAGTGAGTGAAGTTGGCTACGGAGAAATTCAAACTCAAATAGGCAACAGTTCACTTCACATTGTTCCTCCTCATTTTACCATGTCTATCCTAACTTTAGCCCCCCAACGCCCTCCTTCTCTGACGCCCGCGACACACAATCTGCATTGCAAAGTGCATTTAGTGACGGCGAGTTAGTGGGAAATAGAAGAGTAAGGGAGGGGCGGTACCAAGAGACAGAGAGAGTATTCTGTGGAACGATCGGTCGAGTTCTCTTTCCACCATCATCATTTCTTCAACTTCTTCTCCCCCCTCCACCCGCTAGATGGCTCTTCGTTCAGATTGCTCTCCCGAAAATTCATCATGGGTTTAATCATCCGTGACTTCATTACATTCATTGTGCTCATGGTGAAGGGAAAAGTTCATTTTTTCTTTTTCTTTTCTTTCCCCTTACAAAAATAACAGAGGATAGATATCATAAAGAGAGAAGGGACATAATTTATGCGCCCGAATCCAATAAAAATTGCAAATGAAGAGAAAAAAGTCATTCTCTACTTAAAAGAGTCTATATCTAAGTTTGTGGTGAGAGCATTCAAGGTGATAAGGTAGGAATGAAAGAAAAATGATATATATTATCTTTGATTTAGGTTCTCTGTTCCTTTGAACTTATTCAAGAAATTTCCAGGTTGAAACTGCTCAGTGCTTCTTATTTCCTTATTTTATTATAAAATCAAATTGTATCAAAACACGAGCTTGTATGTCGATTCCAGAAGCCAAGGGATTTAAGTAATATTTAACGAATAAAAAAGTTCAAAGTGATTTTTTGTATATAACCCAAAATATATGTGACATAAATAAATTGTGATATTTTGTACATGGACACATTCAAGTCCAAGGTTTCTTTGTGCATAATGTAAAACAAATTGTGTCATATATTCAGGATGAGTCCAAAAGATTTGGGACAAACTTAGGGAGGTGATTCCTGAGATCAAAAGAAGAAAGAAAAAAATCTGGCATTTTCTCGAATTCCGCTTCGTGTAAGAGATACAAGGATGCCAACTTGGAATCCAAAATCGACTATTGACAGTTGTAACTGTAGAGAAAGAGACACCTCTATCTGTGAAACTACGTGTAGTACACTTTTTTCTGGTATTCATAGGTACAAGTTTCTTGTTTCGATATCTGGAATCACCTCCCGCACT
This sequence comes from Lepisma saccharinum, assembly GCA_022664845.1. Classification (NCBI taxonomy): domain Eukaryota; kingdom Metazoa; phylum Arthropoda; class Insecta; order Zygentoma; family Lepismatidae; genus Lepisma; species Lepisma saccharinum. The sequence goes on along the minus strand of JAGDQP010032751.1, from coordinate 11,969 downwards.
TTGTCCAGATCTTTCTGTTCAATTACAATTGTCAACAGTCGATGTTGGATTTCAAGTTGGTAACACTATATTGTATCTCTTACACGAAATGGAATTCGAGAAAATACCAGAGATAACTTTTTATCTTGTTTTTATGTGAGGAATCACCTCCGGAAATTTGTCCACAACTTTCGTACTCACTCTGTGTATATATCCAAAATCGATTGTTAGGTCTTATATCGAATTACCTTGAACTTTTCTTATTAGTCAATATCACTTATATCCTTGGCTTCTGGAGGCGACAAATTGTGTAGCCTACTGTTTAACATTCGTGTTTCCGTTTCAATAGCTTCAGATAAATTAATCTAAGTATAAGCATTAATTCCTATATTAAGTATAGATGGTACCTGAAGCTTTTGAATATAAAATTTAATCGTTTGTTACACAAGGTACTGTTTTAATGTTTCTTTATGTTATTTCTTTTCAGTACTTTGTTTATTTTTTCTAAATATATTTGAATACATTTCTTTATTTCATCAACATGTTATTAATTATTTTTTTTCCTAGTGCTTCATCTAGTTATAAATTATTACAACTTAACTTTATTGCTGGATAAACTGCACTAATCATGTAACCATTCCTTATTACTTTTTTTCCGGTGTTCTCCTCTGTGGATAGTTTCTTCGTAAATATCTTTTATGTATATTAGTATTGATTCTTCGCTCTAAATAATGAGATATAACTTGAATTTAAATTTTATTTATGGTCTTTAGGCATGTAAGGCTCAGGCCGGGATATGGGAGAGAAAAGGATTCGGGAAGGTGTCGGCCAGGACCTATCTTGAAGGTGCCATCCCGGAGAGATACAACGCATTTATGCTAGTGAATAGTCTTTTTACTTTGTACCACCACAAGGATACGGAACCATATGATAAGTATGATCACAGAGTTACCTCACAATAAAAAAAGTATATTTTATCCAATTAACTATGGGGTGGACTGTACAGAGTCGACATCCCTTTAAACTTGACGTGGTACATCACTCTCGTTTGTTTCTTGACTTTAATTTATCTAACATTAGTGCATTAGTGAATCATTTAACCAACTGCTCTGTGGAGAAATCATATAACGGCATAAAGACGTCTCATTGGTCCGTTTCATTCTTCCTAATGGTTGGAGGCTATATTGTTACATTCTGGTAGTTGGAAATATAACGTGGCTAATTTAGTACACAAGATTTTGTTAATGTTATTTGGCTTTCCTGTAGTAATCCTACTCTGTTAATTACAATAATTTGGTTAAATACTTTTTATACAGAGTAACTCAAGCACTTTAACATACATAATAATCATTTAAGTTGACGAATAAAATATATCTAGGTAAACTTTTATATATTCAATACATTATATAAACCGAAATGTATGTGATTGAAAAATTGTCATCTTATGCAGAAATGGACCTAAAACCTCAACGTGTTAATCTACCAAATGTAACATTTTTTGTCCCATATATTTTGGGTTATGTAATACTGTATATAAAAATACCTCGAACTATTTTTATTCGTCAATGTCACCCTTTGGTTTCTGGAGACGACATTTATTATCCTTCTCCATTGCGAATCAGGATACAGGATTGACAATAGCACCTTGTGATCGTTGCGACAGTGTCCTACGTGATGGACTACCTATTTATAGGCTCCGCTCCTAACATGTTGAAGCTCAAATCTTCTTAAGCTGACGTAACAACTCTGAGTGTCTTTGCTTCAAATCCTTAGTAGAGCATGCCCTTCGCCATTTTAATCTTTTGCATGGCCATTCTAAATTTCCTTGAACGTAGCAAAGCGTTACAAAAGAGTACTGCGCGTAAGGGCCGTTTTCTGCCCTGCAATCGATTCTAATGAAATTTTGTATGAAATTATGTATAACTAGATCATATGAGAGTTATAAAAAGTCAAATCATATGTGCATACCGCTTCCGGTTTTTATGAAACGTGTGTCCAAAATTGACCACTTCCGGATTCTAATTTTTATAGCGTTGTTCAAAATAAATTGTAATATCTCAAGAATGGCGTAAGCTATCAAATTCAAATTTCGTATGGAAAGTACTAATGAACTGAGGATGTTACAGTGTAAACCGCAAGACCATATCTTTAACCATTTTGGAGAAAATAATTAAGATTCTTATGTAAACTTTCAATTTTATTTACAAAAAATGCATGGTTCTATGAAAACTGTGTTGTTTAACCATCAGCCCTTACAAAACAATACTTCGTTCAACAATCTGCATGTAATGTAGAAGAATATATTCAAACATCATATTGTAACTGTTGCGACTGATGGTTAGAAGAAACATTTTATGCTATAAAGTTGAGTACCTCACGTCGAAGTATATGTTTGAAATTCAGCTAAATATACTACCTTATGTCTGAAAGTTCTTGAGATATCCAAACCATATTTTGTGTGGAAAAAGTACGGATATTATAAATACATCACAATAAAAGTTTATAATTCATAACTTCAGCCGTGTTTGAAAGATACAATATTTTACAGCTTATCTCGCTGACTCTAGGAACACGAACACTAAAATATCGGAACGCATGCTTAAAAACAACATCGAAGAAATGCGAACATGGCTTGAAGAGGAAGACGTTTTCGTCGTCGACAGAGGCTTCCAGGAATCACTAAATCTTCTATCTGACTTAGATTTCCAATTTGAAATGCTCCGAGTTTCTGAAGAAAGGACTAAAATAGCACATGACCTTGGAGGCAAATATATCAAGGATAGTAACAAGAATACTGTGGGTGGTGGAATCTGCGAACAGCAGAGTTAAGCAATGGAAGGCTTTTGACCATTTAATCCTCAACACACAAAAAGATACAGTAGATTACGTGCGTATCGTGTGTTCCATTTGCAACGTCTATCGGACTGTGCGTGGGAGAGACACATCTACAGATGAATATATCGCAAGATAGATGCAGTCGCTTGTGAAGAAAACTAATGGTTTACAAGAAACTGTCAACAATGAAGGTGGGACAGACGGAAAGCCAACTAGGTAGTTATGACTGTTGGTCCGTGCCTGATTTCCCTGTGTTGTCGAAAGATCAATTACGGGATATTACGCTTGGCGCATATCAATTGAAGCAGGCAGCTAGCTATACAGCCGAACATTTCACAGATGAATGCGCTTACGAAGTATTCCTTGACAAACAGCAACCCGGAATTTTGCGAGTTTTAAGTTCAATCGGGAGGCAGTAACGAAGAAACGGATTTCATACGACAAGACCGACATTTCAAAGATGGTACTGTCAACGTAGAGCGGGAGCAAGAACGGTTAGTTGTTGTGCTCATGTGGCATCAGTCCTTTAGTATCTGAATTATAATCGGTATTTGGATAGTGCTCTAAAACAGCAGGATTTCTGGTACCGTAAGAAGTACTAGACGCTGCCGAAATCTTCGAGCAAGCAGACCTTAACTGGAAAACTGCTGATGACAGTCTACGTTTAGATGCTTATTTCACTACGCTCTGCTTCTTTATTTTGTCAGAATTTATATATAAATAGCTTTAAACTGTTTATTTTATATTGTTTAATGGTCTTGTGTTTTAAATGACTGATTAAGAAATAGTTTCATCATAAAGTGCTTTATAATTTGCAAACTTAAACGCCATTATACAGCAAATATTTTCTAAATTAAACACCGCTGAACGTATCAACTAGAAATGTTTATTGTGATATGAACATAATATCCGTACTGGGTACAAAAAATGTGGTTTGGATATCTTAAAAACTTTCAGACACATGGTAGTTTATTTAGCTGAATTTCAAACATATACTTCGTCGTGAGGTACTCAAATTTAAAGTAGTAAATGTTTCTTCTAACCATCACTTACAAAATGATTTTTGAATATGTTCTTCTACATTTCATGGAGATTATTTGGGCGAAGTATCAGTTTGTAACTAGTAGGGGCTGATGGTTAAGCAATACATTTTTTTTGGGGGGGGGAATTGAACGTTTACATAAGAATCCTCATTTTAAACTGCAAAATAGTTAAAGATATTATATTTCGGTGTACACTGTAACATGCTCATTATATTAGTACTTTTAATACGAAATTTGGATTTGATAGGTTACGTCATTATTAAGATATCACCAGTGATTCCGTCAGATCTCCTTGTAGGGGGTGTTTAAAAGTCTCGGCAACACCCCATCCCCGAACTTCCACATTTTTGTTGTGAAAAATCGACAGTAACCGTACAAAACTTTACTTAAACCCTACCAATTTTGACTTCACACCCCTCAAACTGAAATCCCTGGCAGAACCCCTGGATATCACAATTAATTTGGAACAACGGTAGAAATTAGGAACCGGAAGTGGTCATCTTATAAATAGACTGCTCAGCGGTGGGTGAAACAAGAGGTTTGTTTCAGTGAATGTAGCGTAGACTTATTAAGATGATATGCAAGCACACATTAGCATATGGTTAGGCACCCCTGAACACCCTAAAAAAGAATAGCAAGCATATATATGGTATAAAAGGTCCAGAAGCCAAGGGATACAAGTGACATTGATAATTTAAAAGTATTTCGAAGTAATCTTTTATATATAACCCAAAATATATGTGACATAAAATTGTCATATTTTATACATGGACACACTAAGGTCCAAGGCTTCTTTGTACAAAATATGACAATTTCGTGTCACATATATTTTGGGTTATATAATATAAAGGATTACCTCAAACTTTTTAAATCGTCAATGCAACTCCTTTGAATTCCGGACTCGATATGTCAACTTAGCATAAATGTAATGCGTCTGCAATGATTTGGCCGTGTCTCTGAGCGTTCGTCGCCAACACCACTACGGTTTTTGTAATGGATGATCGTCGTTAAAATAGTAATTAGTATAGCCGCTCCAAGGTTGAACATGTTCACTCATTACCGTTAACAAAACGCGCTGGAAAACGTGCAACGAATATTGTGAAATAAGGTTAATATAAGGGATTAGTTACAACTTCGGTTAATCGTTTGACAACATGGCGACGAGAATAGGTTTAATCTGATCAAACGTAATTTGATTGAGTCATTTACTTGTAATTGTGTACTTTTCGTGATAAGGGAATGCTCTCAACTTATTTTAGTCATCATAGGTTCTAGTGTCGATTTTCACATTGGTTTGGGTATAGGAAGATGAAGATAAAAAGGAGTAGTGAAAAATAATAAGGAAGTAAATAATGATAAGTCGATTAGAAATATGTTCCATTTCTAGGAAATGCTTATAGCACAAAATATAGAGAAGGAAAGATTGTAATAATACCAGATCTTTAAGACGAAGAAGGAAGTCGTGGTTGCTCATCTAAAATCACAGAACGGAGTGTACAGTAAGGTAAGTACTGTGACATCAAACTAAAGTAAAATATATTCGTAATATGTGATGTAAACGAGACTGGACAGCTTGAATGTAAAAGGCATACGCTGTAATTTATTGTGGCCCTACCGATATTACACAGTAAAAAAATAGTTGTTAAAATGGAGAAAAATGTTCTTATCTGTTAACGGAGAAACAATTTTCTTAGAAATGAGATATTATCATTCTCATTTAATTGAAAATAAGAACATGCCGGTTTAGAAATGCAATTACTGGTCTTACTTTTAATAGAGGCTTTAGTTTCTTAGAACGTGATTATCGTGTTTATCGAACCACACTCAAAGTTATAATCTGAGTCAAATTTACCGATATATGATAGCACTTCCCCACCATTCTATTGGTCTCTATTGCAGCAGGGTAATCATATTGCAGACCATTTTGAATGAAATGTTTCTGGTTTTTTTTTCGTTTATCAGCATGGTACCTAGATAAACGCCCTGATTATTACATATTTATCCCTTCCCTCAATAACAGTGTTTGCTAAGGGATGTCATCCCTCATACTCGAAACATGCTTAGGTCTTAGTTGCTATAGTCCACACACAGAAACGTAAGTTTAAGTAAATTCATTGAAGATACTAAAGTTGCGTGGTAGCGAAGAGAAGATGGTTGTTTGTCTTTGATTGCGGAGGAGTTCGTTAAATACTTATTAAGGGATAATATCTTGATCGAAGTTCATTACGAATGTATGCTCTGTCCTGGTAGAGGCAGTTAGGATTGTGTCTGTGGAAAAGAGAACTGATATGTTTCGTTTCTAATCCTTTTGCCTGGAAGTTAGTCTAATCTAGACGTTTTTTACAGCTGGAAAATTTAAATTTAGGTTAGCAAATACCGCATTCGTTCGTGTCTAACCCATAATCTTTTTTCCCGATATCGGGATCGTTAATTGGTAATGTGTCTTTAATAAATAAATGAAAACAAACAAACTATGTGGCTGGCTGCCACTATGGCACTAAAAGACATCTCTGTACACAACTTGTTATCCGTATCACAATGCCTCACATTCGTTGCAGGCAAATTAGAATCATGATAACATGTAATATGGTTAAAAATACCTATCCATTATAACAATAGTATATTGTTTTACTTTCGTGGATGAATTGTACAAGTATACCCGTCAGCATAAGTCACTCTGTTGTTGTATTTATTTCGCCCGTTATTTATCAAAGTGAACGTTGTAAGGAAAGTTCCTTAAAAGCAAATAAACAAAAACGATTGATTTCACTTTTATATGTCCGCCTCTTCAACAATCTATTGAACGATTATACGTTATTTCAACGTTTAGTTGTTAATACAACTTTATTTGAAGGTTTAATTGTTAATACAACTTTGTTTGATTGTATTATCGTTAATTCAACTTTATTCGAATTTTTTAATCGTTAATACAATTTTATTTAAAGGTTTAGTTGCTAATACAACTTTCTTTGAAGGTTTACCCGTTAATACCAATTTGTTTGAAGGTTTAATTGTTAATACTATTTTATTTGAAGATTTAATCGTTAATACAACTTTATTTGAATATATTATCATTAATTAAATTTTATTTGAATGTTCTAATCGTTAATACAATTTTCTTTGAAGATTTAATCGTTACTACAACTTTGTTTGAAGATTCGATCGTTAATAAAACTTCGTTTGAATGCTTAATCAGAAATACAATTTTAATTGAAGGCTTGATCGTTAATAAACTTTTATTGAATGTTTAATCGGTAGTTCTAAAGTTTCTTCTTTCCCCCAGAGATTCCATGGAAGAATTTTAGCAAGAACGTCCTATGTCGCTTATCAACGTGGCTTAGGGCTGTTTAGCTGAAATGTAATGCATGAATCTTCTTGAAGCGATCTTATGTAAAATATTGGTAATCATTTTTAAACGAGAAGAAAATTCTCTAGTTACGTAATAATTTCTTAGATTATAAAGCCTATTTGTGCCGATGATAAAGAATAGTTGATTACATCAAGTGTCAAAAACGGATCGCCGTAGCTCAGTAGTAGAGCGTTGTCGTAGCATTCAGGACGTCGTGGGTTCGATCCCAGTGGCCAACCAGCCTGACTGGGTTTTTCCCAGGGATTTCCCAAGTCATGATACACAAATGTCGGGATGGTACCTCTAACATAGGCACTGGCTGACACTTTCTCGAATCCTTTCCCCTTCCCTATCCCGGCCTGATCCTCATATGCCTAAAGGCTAAAAAGTATTCAAAATTCAATCAAGTGACAAACGTGAAAAACAACGCATGTTGCATAGACAACCTTGCTGAGATACACCTATATACAAAGCTTGAGTTGAGTGGCATATTATATTTAACACTTGCGTCTAATTACTGGTATTGGAAGTGCAAAATTGGTACTAACAAAAGGGAACACGGTAGAACTAATCAAGTTGGAGCTGCAATTCTATTAACATTCGCAAATTCTCCGGTCCCTTGATAACATTTTATCCACGCAAGTATTAATATTTATAAAGTAGCCTGGCAACACTGACAACTGTCGTGCTTAGGTACGCGAAAACTCACAGTACTTTTCTATTGCCGAATAACGTTAATGCTAAGTTTGGCGCAGCTAAGTCTAACTGAATGGAAACAGTTTGAATAATTGCTTTTTATAAAAATGTGTTTTCAACACTGAACTACTGTACCAATCAAGGCTTTTCTGGCGGCTTTGAGCTAGTCAAGACCTCTCCAACGACACTTCAGCCACGTCTCTACATCTTATGATTTATGAGACATAGTTTGGGCACGGACTGGAAACACTGAAAACGGGGTTCCTGGAGACTGAAACACACACACACACAATATGTTGCAATTGTATCAAATAATATTTATATCAAGTTGTGTGCTGCTGTGTCTAAAATAATGGAAGCAATTTGGAAAAGAAAATTTTACAGAAAATAGGTTGGCAACACTGGTAAGTAATTTGCTTGGAGACGTAGATGACCTCAGTATTTTTCTATTGTGCCGAATAATGCTTATGCCAAGTTTGACGCAGCTAGCTCTTACTGAATGGAAGTAATTTGAACTACTGTTTTTTAAGATGGGTTGGCAACACTGAACCACTAAATCAATCAAGACGATTCTGGCGGCTATTAGCTAATCTATTTAAGACCTTTCCAACGACGCCTCATACATCTCTCTACGGACTGTGGTTCCTGAGATTGCGAAGTAATTTTTCATTAACATTTTAAAACATGTCTTTAAATACGTACCGGTATTAAAAATTACGATGAAAACCGTGGGGCAATATAGTCTTATACTACAATTTTGAGCATTTGTTTTAACATTCTTTAAATGCATTCAATGACTTATGCATAATTTCAAATAATTTACACTGTAAGTAATAAATGGAGTGCAGGATCTTAATTTTTACCAAGAATTTTGGACAAAATTGTACATCCTGATTTATGGAATATTTTGAAATTTTCATTTTTCTCAAAATCATAAAAAATGTGACATAGGAATATCTTGCTCCATGCCCTCCAATTTTATTTAAAGATTTTATCGTTAATATGATACAATTTAATTTGAAGGTTTAATCGTTAATATAAATTTATTTGAGAGTTTTAATTGTTAAAGCAACTTTGCTTGAAGGTTTAATAGTTTCTTTGAAGGTTTAATCATTAATGTAACTGTATATAAATGTTTAATCGTTAGCACAACGATATTTGAAGGATTTGAAGGTTTAATCGTTAGTACAACTTTGAATACAATGTTGAAGAGGAAACCAATCAACGGTGTTAACGATGTGAAATGAACGTGTGTGCTACTGGGCTTGGTGCTACTGAAGCACGGATGTTTTGGCAGAGAAATAACTTATGATGTTAGTTTCAAATAGCAAGATATACGATATGCTGAAGAAAACCGTACTAAGGCTCCAAAACAACAAAGGGCAAATTGTTTTACTAGTATTTCAAGGATATACTTCTGGTTTCTGTGCAAGTGCTGAAATAATGTGTTCATAGCTGAGAGATATCATAGAGAAGTAATTCTTATTATTAGTCTTACCATATATGCACAAAGTACTACAAACAAACAATCCAGTCCCAATAATTAGTTAAGTGCAGTTGCATAATTAGCGAACACAATCAAATTGATAGTAGCTATGTTCAAATGTAACCGGAAAATTAATAATGCTTAGAAATGGTCAATGCAAATTATTTCGATAGTCTCTTAACTATCATATTAAACCAACAGATGGGGCATAATACTTTATTTACCTCTTGATTAATATTTTTTATTGCTTCTCATGTTTGTAACGGTGGACTAATTTATGTAATCAAATATTGTGTTTGTTTCTAAATTTGTTGTTTTATAAGACCATTAAAATGATTATTTACTACTAAATATGCAAACAATTAAAGATACATCATGTAACCTAATGTATTCTGGAAAATAATACATATAATGAGAAATATGTTTCATAAACAAAGCATATATAGGTCAAAGTATATCAATCACTACAGGTAGGCCATTGATTGCATGCGCGCGATAGATTTTCCCAGAATTCCTTTCCGGCGTGACGTCACGCGACAGGTAGAGAACGCGGGAAGCATATGATTTGTGCTGGCAGGTGATTTCCGCGATGTATTTCGCTATACTACAGTATTATTACACGTAGCGGTACCTTTTAATGAATAGCATGAATAGGAATTAGTTACTGTGCTGTTTCTCAGTGTTCCAAGTATGGACGAAAGACGTCTGGTGTGATATATCATCCATTTTCAAAAGATCCAGTTATACAGTGGGAGTGGATTTCGAGGTGCAAACATGCCCATAAATTTATTGTGAACAACGCGCGTGGTTGTTCAGTTCATTTCACTCATGAGGACTATGAAAAAGATTTAAAACATGAACTTCTTAGGCTCCTCATGCAATTCCAAGTGTGCATATACCAAATTGGCAAGGCAACAATGGGGCTGCACACTTGCACAGGTAATCTTTAAAAAAAACGGGGAGGTCCTGATTTCAACCCCATGCTGGCTCCTGTTTTTTTTAATTACCTGAGTAACAGTAGTATAATATTAGGGTGGTATTGTGTTAAAATTGTAAAAGATTACCAAATACCAAAGCGTATGTTGGGTTGTCTGCTCGATGATTTAGGGGTGACACCCCATTGGGGATCTGACAGAATCCCTGTTCAAACCTAACATTTATTGTTCTATAACTACCAGTAATATATTGTATTTTTTACTTTACTGATTTTTCGGGAGTTATTTTTCGCCTAACCCTGAACGATCCAACATGTATCAGTGGAGGATCCAGAAAGGGAGCACGGGTGGCGCGCACCCCTTCCTCAAAGATTTTTTTATAGCAGTATTCGAACAATTTGCCTGAGAGAAAGCTTCGAGTTAATTAGGGGCTACCGCATTGATATTCCATAATAAAACTTAACAATAAGCAGGGAAATATCGAAAACATGGCTGGTCTATTCTTCAGACCTTATGCGCCCCTTTTCACAAAAGTCCTAGATCCGCCTCTGACACGTACTGCCGCGGGTTCGCGCGCCACCGGTTGGGAACTGATGCTCTAAGTATCTAAGTAGTTGTATTAATTGCCAGACATTTATAAAAAAAAATAATATAACAATGGAATTATTGTGGCTACTTGTTTCAAATAGTCAGACTTACTTTTATAAGAGCACAACATTTATTTCATTATAAAAAAAAATCATTTAGTTTTCTACAAGTTTACATTGAATGTATGAGTTGGTATTCAAGTAATGTTATACACGATGTAGTAAGATTTGAATCGACAATAGGGAGGCACGGTGATTTCGAAACCTGCGGCCGAGCATGCTGACTGAAAATTTCCATGTTTTCCTTCAATTTCACCAGGTGAATGTCTAGATGGAAACTAAACAAAGGTCCTGCTCACTTTTTCCTCATTCGTGCCCACGGAAACTGAAAGGGTGCAGAGCTGAAACCGGGTCAGTTTTGGTTACCCGAACTTAGGTGACCTGATAACCCAGTCTGGTAAATATAATTGACACGAAAATAATCGAACTGTACGTGAAAACCAGGACATTCATCCGATTAAGATTTTTAACAGACAATATAAGTCAGAAGCTATGAAATAATACGCCACGAAGAGGAAGAAACAGTGGATTTCAGCCATAGTAACTTCTGTCGACCACTAGGATTATTATTACCACTCCCCATTAACTACTCAAAAATAACCACCAGGTAAGTTTATTAGAATATCTAAATTGCTAATTTAGATTATTATAATAGAGAATTCTAAATTTACTTTGTCTACAAGTATTACTGTCTACTATTAATATTGCTATTACTCTGCGTTGAATATAAATTGAACAACTAAAGAGGCGGCGGAAATGAAATGGAATAGCACGTTCGCAAAGCAGACGACGCCGTGCGCGCAAATTACTCTACCTGCCACGTGACGCCACAGAGGCACCGACCAATGCCATTTCAGAACGCGTATTTGGTGCCCGCTGTATATAGGTGAAGCATGTATACGTTTGTTTAGTTTCTCTACATTACTGTAAAATTTCATGGTAATATGTCAAATATTGCTACAGCATACTCATGAAACCTCTCCAATCATAACCCTGTAC
>JAGDQP010032750.1:8973-20456 GCA_022664845.1 Lepisma saccharinum | reverse complement strand
TTATAAACTGTTTGTGGATATTGAACAGAAATTAAATTGCCGTAAGAAAGTAAATAATGTATAAACCTTACAGTTAAGAGTAAACATATTGAAAGTTTACACAGCTATAATTTTAGCATCGGCACTTTCTAACATTAAAAGCCAAGAGAAATACAGAATATATTTATTGAATATAATATGGTAAATAAGTTCCTTAATTTTAGCGATTGATTTAATAAACACTGAACTTTGTGTCCATGTAACTGTTATGTCAGAAACATTATTCATGCTTCTTCGTAACGAGGCAGGCGCTATGCACTGACAACTGCAGGTAGGAGAAAAGATCTATTGTTTTCATTTTACCGGAGTTCGTTGCTCACACAACACAGGTAAACAGATTATTCGGTAAACTTAGTTATCTTTGTGTATTTAATTCGTTGAAAATTGTTAGTATTAAATATATATACACTATGTGATCAAAAGTATCCGGTTAGCCCGCGAAACGTGTTTAACCTACAGTGTGGCATAGTACTGCTCTCTACCTCGTAGAACGCGTAATCAGCAAACTCAGTAGTGATCAGAGAGCAGACAGTAGAATGGGTCGATCTGAAGAACTCCCGGACTTTCAACTTGGTCAGATGATTTGGGTAATACTTGTGTAAGAAGTCCTTGAGCGAAATTTTCACCCTCCTAAACATCCCTAGATCTACTGTTTCCGATGTTATAATAAAGTGGAAACGCGAAATGTGGTCTACAATCAAACACGGTGCTGACCGATCTTGCATGCTGACCTCCAGAGACCGTCGAATGTTAAAGAGGATCGTACAGTGTATTCGTCAATCTTCTATCGCCACCACTACATAGGAATTCCAACCTGCATCAGGATCTTCTCCAAGCACCATGACTGTTCGTCTTGAGGCACGTTTCCATGACCAAACAGTTGCCCATAAGCCACAAATCGCATGTCAAACATCACCTCACGTGGTGTAACGACCGTCAAAACAAGACAATAGAACAGATAAAAATCGTTGAATGGAGTAATGAATCACGTTAAAAAATGTGGCGATCCTATGGTAGGGTGTGGGTGTGGCGAATGCTATTGAACAACATCTACCAGCCTGCATAGTGCCGACAGGGAAATTAGATGATGGTTGGGTTACAGTGTGATCATGATCGTCTTGAATGGTGCTTGGCCCCAGTGTTGCTTTACGTGCCAATGTTGCGGTATAACGATATGTTGATATTTTAAACACTTTCCTGCTGCTTAGCATCGAAGATCAGTTCGGGAATGACCATTGTAGCTTTCAACAGAACCGAGCACTCGCCCATAGTACAGGAATTGCGGGGGGACTGGTTTGACAACAACGTCTAACTAATGAGTTGGGGTTCGCGGAGCTCTGATTTGAATCCGATAGAACATATCTGGGATATTTTGGAATGGCGACTTCGTGCTAGACCACACCGACCCACATCGATAACCCTTCTCATTTTGATGCTTCCCAAGGAATGGGCTACCATTAACCAGGAAACCTTCCGCCACCTTATTGAAATTATACCTGCAAGAGTCTAGCTGTTATCAAGGCTAAGAGTGGGCCAATGCTGTATTTTCGATGGAGGGCATCCCAAACTTTTACTCCAATTACAGTTTATATACTGATACTTTTGATCACATAGTGTATGTTCAATAGGATAAAATAAAAGTGTCTTGAAAGTTGACATATTATCTCGATCCTCGTAACTGATAACTTTCTAGAGCCTTTAATATTCAATATTCTAGAGCCTTTAAAAAAGAAAGACAAAGCATAAGGCCGTTCAGATTGAACCGAAACCATTTATGTTTTCTTTTTCCTTCATATTCTTCTATTCTGAAATTTGAGACAGAAGTTACAACAAACATGTAAATATAGGCTTAGTATTTTTAATTACAACAGGTAGTCGATTCATTATTCAAGTTCAACTGTAATATTATCCCCAACTTGTGAAACCTAAAAACCTGTAAAAACAATGTTTATTGAGATTGCGAAATTAGAGTTCTTCTTCATGGAGTCACCTGTAACTTGTCTGGCGCTTATGCATAATACAGTACATTGTTGACTGAAAGAGTTGGTATTTGTTACCAATGCTACTCGAAATGACATTTCTGAAACGAGTAACAGTAAACATGTCACAAAGTTTGAAGCAGTTGTCAAATACATAAATTATGTCGTAGTCTGAGGAGTGAAATTTGTTGATCCATTTCAAGTGTATTTAGTTATGGTTTCCTGTCTTGTCTATTTCGTTTGAATAGTTCAATTTGGCAAAGTTAAAAATGTAGTTCTGCAGTAGTTCTCCTGTACAATATATAAATCCAGAACAACGTTACAACTTATACATGATACGTAATTTCTGTGTATCAATTCTGAATTTCTGTAAATACATCACTTCATGTACCGGAGAGTCTAATACTCTTATAGGCCATTAAAGTTTACTTCAAATTTGTCAACTATCGGCTTATCCCATGAGTAGAAACAGTAGAATTTCGTGAATAAAGGTGTTTAAATTTCATGAGTGATTTCGTGAGTAGAAGGTAAAATTTTGTGAGTACGAAGGAACATTTCTGAATAGCTAAAAATGAATAATTTGTTCAATAACGATTTAAATAAAAGACATAAGACATAAGTCTTGCACTACTGCATGCTGCTAAAACTTTTAAAAGGTGCATTTCTTTCACATACTTCTTAAACATTTACGAAAACAGGGATCAAAAGTTTAATAAACACATGTAAAATTATGAACGAATTTCTTTCTTAATCATTCAGCTTAATTTTAATAGGAATATCATTAACACAGTTTCAAACTTATCATGGTCAGATTTGTTAGATTGTTGAGCAGCAAACAGCAAACTCTCACAGGCTGCATTTGAAACTTTCCTTTGCTCTTTCGGATAGCGAGATTTACGGTGGCGTGATATCTCATGTGTTCGTCTTGTTTCCACATAGCTTTTCACTACGAATATTGTCAAACGCACACAATGAATTGCCTTGTGATAATGTAGTTCGTATTATCCCCCTAGATGGCAAACCATATTTCCAAAATTGCTGCCAACAATGGGGGATAGAGTGTACTACATTCTAAACTTTTCTGTGCTACGCCAATCCTATTATAGGTTTCTGAAGACAGGTCGTATTTTTTCTGATTAGTTAGGCATTATTTTCGTGAATGAATCAATAGAAATGACATAATTTCGTGAGTAATGCTCAGAATTCGTGGATGGAAGCAAAATGTCCAAATTTCGTAAGTATTTCGTGAGTTAAACAGAACATTTTCACAAAGTGTTAAAAACCATCTACTTATTCCATGCGACTTCTCGAGTGTTTTAAATTTTCGCGAGTCTCGAAATTCTACTGTCTCAACCCAAAACAATGTCGTATTTTTGCACCATGAGGAAACAAACGATAACTTACCTAGAACACTACCATTAGTCAGGAAAATAGTCTCCGTCAGACTCCAAATAATCTGCTACCTGTCAACCAGTTGTTGATTCCCCCGCTGAAAGAAGTCATCGATTTTGGAGACAAAATACTGAATCACTGTTAGTCGCACGTCAATCTCATTTTGCAGGATTTTTCAGGAAAGATGGTTTTGCGGGCTACGAAAAAGACAGTAATCTGTTGTTGTAAGATCTGGTGAAAACACCGGGTGGAGAAGTTTCTCCAAGCCAAATTCCTCGAGCTTAGCACAGGTCCTTCTTGCCGTGTGTGGACATGCGTTATCACTGTGCATGAGCACACCCTTGCGATTAACAAGAGTAAAACGTTTCTTTAACAATGCATTCCGTAGGCGTGCAAGCTGCTGACAGTAGACATCTGCATTGATGGTCTGGTTATGTGGCAAGAGCTCAAAATGAACTATTCCACGGATATCCCATCAATCACTCAACATCTCTTTGCAGGGTTGGAGAACCTGTTTCGGCACAGTTCCTGCGCACCTCTACTTTAGGTACCCACTCCCATTTCCGTATAATGTTACGGTAAAAGATCTACTTTTCACCCCGTCGCCATTCTGTCCAGCAATGACTCACGTCTTAGATGGGTGAGCAGGGACCTCTAGATGTCAACTCGCTGCAGCTTCTGTTGAGGCGTTAACGCATGGGTGTCCTGCAGATGACAATGAACGGCCAAGTGAGTGACATGGAGTTCGCTGGCCAGTTGTCTACTGGTTTTGCTTTCACTGCTGCTTACATGGCATTGTTGTCCAGCTGCACAGGTCTCCCTTCTCGAGGTTTGTCGGTGTGGCTATTGTCCCCAGACCGAAACCTCTGGAACAACCTCTGGCAGTTTCGCACATCCACAGCATCCTGACTATATACGGCATTGATGTTTCGTACCGCTGCGCTGGCTAGATGTCCCTAGTGAAATTCATGCAACATGACATTCCGTATGTGATCCTCCAAAACTGCCATATTGAAACACAAGCCACACTTCCAAAACGTGGCGTAGACCTTTGTCCTTCTACACACTGCTGCACAATCAAGTGCTTTATATGGCTTATCTATGGCACTTGTCCTCTACTGTATTAGTCGCTCGTCAGATAACATCATTACAGTGGTAATCGCAACTGAGCACCTGGAAAGTAATGCATCTCTGCTAGACGAAGAGATAAATCACTCATTGACCTGTTACCAAGTTGTCTCGGACAATCCTCGGTAAAAGCAAAGTGGCTCCAACTTATTTTAAAGCTATAAAGCTTAGCCTTAGGATTTTAATGTAATATCCAACGGATGGTAGGAAAATTATAAACAACTATCGGTACAACTTGTCAGCGAGATCGTCAGCGCACATTCTTGTCTTAAGGCAGAAAATGTGTCATCTTCAACATCTACAAAATATACAGCGTGGCTTTTTATCTAATATCGAAATAAAGTAGACAATATCATATTAAAATACAATACTTTTTCAAAGATACTTTGTAAGAAAGTGTTTTTCTCAATTTCTTTGTCACAGCCGAGAAACAAGGAAGAAAGAAAGGAAAATCATTGGAAAAGAGTGAAAGTAGTAGAGACAGATGGACAAAGAAAAGGAAACTTCCAAAGCGGCTGGGGAAGTTAGAGGAAAGTGGTATGAGAAGAAAATGCATCTACAGGGCGAAGAGGGGATCTGGAGGAAGCTTGGTTGGGAAAGTAAAGTTTACAACAACAGAAACTTTAGGAATGGTATTGAGCTCTTTGAACCAAACGCATCAAAGTTGAAAACTTTCTCAATTGAGTTAACACAGAAGAAAATCTTCCTCGCTTTCATCCCTCCCTCCTGGACCAATCCCAGCAGTTTACTACTGTGAAGAAGAAAAGGTACTATTGGAGGAAATTAGGAAATACCAGAAGAGAGAAAAGAAAAAGTAAATGACAGTGAGGGAGAGTGAATTGAAAGAAAACGTGTAAGATAAACTATTATCGTAATTTTGTGAATAAAACTCTTTTCGGATATGCGTTGTATATTGACTTATTCATAATCCGACGAACGTTTCTTCAGCCTTTCCGTTAACGTCGTTAGGGGATTTGTTTGATGAAAAATTACCGTTATCATATTTTAAAGAATTACAACATTGTTGTATAAATTATGCCGTTATAGCAGTACTCTAATCTATTGTTATTCATTGGAATTTACAATTTTTTGTTGTCCAGGGTAGATTGTTAAGTCCGTCTGTCTGATGTCGATATACTTCCTGAAAGTACTTTCTTTCTATCATTAAGTACAAACCCATTAATTATATTCATTGAATTTTCGCTTAATTGTTGAATTTCCACAGGTTCTGAAACCACTCTGTGGTGTATTCTGTTTTAAGGATGTAGAACTGAAGTTTCTTCAAATGTAATGTTTCTCTCTAATCGAATGCTCTGCAACGGTTGACTATTCTAAATAGGACTTAAGAGCTCTGACATGTTGTTGTTTTTTTCATCTTACATTGCACTGTATGACCACTCTGCCCAATATAAGACGCGCCACATTCACACTTTATTCCATACACACGTGGCATATTAAAATCAAGTGATTTCTTCGTTCTTCACATCTGTTTTATTTTCCTATTTAGAACAAAAATTCCCTACAACAACAGCTTAGAGGAAGAAGAAAGATGAAAGAGGAAGATACACATTATGCACTTTTACCATTTGAGAAATACATCCATAATAAATTAAATAGGGAATTTCATTACAATGTGTTTGTGTACGAATATTTAGAAAAAATCAACCGTTGCAGAGCACTCGATTGAAGAGAAACATGAAATACTGTTTGAAAACCTAAATACATAATACACCACGGAGTGGTTTTAGAATCTATGGAAATTCAATTATGCCAAAATACAATGGGTAAAGAAAATTGGTTTGTACTTAGTGATAAGAAGCATATCGACAACAGACGGACGGGTATAACAATCTGCCCGGATCAACAAAGAATTTGAAATTCAAATAAATAACAATAGATTAGAGTATACGTTTAAGGGCATAATTTATACACAAATTTAACGTTTTGTTAAGTACAAGAATTGTAATTTAATATGTAACATAATCCCCTGACGATCACGAGACCCACCAACTTTGTAGTTGCGATGATTACGAGATGAGCCATAGATAATGAATGATATCGTCAAGGAGGGTAATTCTCATTGTTCAGAAGTGAAGGTGTTGTAATGATCTGCTGCAGCAACAATACCAAGTGTTGGTGTTCTTAATTGGTACTGATGGTTGGACCTCGAGCCAAGAATTCCTTAAATGTAGGCCCATGGTGATCGAAACCGCGTAATTATCTCGTTTCATCCTCTGAAGGATCATCTTTTCTTTGTTGATGCCCGTGACCTGCATATTTCCACTTTATACTAGCTGCGCGTTTTAGGTTCAAGGTGATGATAGATGTCTCGTCTCCTGTCACAATGGGAAACAAGTATTTGCACCCTGCAATCAGTAGAGGAGCAAATGCTGTTAACAGAAGCACATACTTGCAGTTTGTTGTTTCATTTCATCCACTTGGCGCAACCCTTACTATAATACAGATTATTGTTCAATATTGCATGGGAACTATGATAGTTAATAGCAACAATGGCGGTCAATTGCTTATCAGTGATCCGTATATAATCCCGCATTAGTTCATCAGTGAAACAACCACATATGAATGAAGAAGTAGGCTCACCTTTTAAACTGAAGGTTGATTGATAAAATCTTGAAGCAAACTTAAGAATAAGGCTTTCTCTCGCTTCATTCAGCAAAAGCGGGGAAATTTTGACTACCTGCGTAACTTCAGAAATATAGCCAGTACTCCCTCTATCCACTCCTTTAATACGAAATAACAGTAAATAAGTTGATGATCAATCATAAGCATTACACAACATATATTTTCCGTTCCATAATGTGGCGCCTATAATATTTATACTTTTCCGAGTGTACAACTATCTTTTGCTTAAGTTATCCAACAATGAATTGAAATTCGAGCAAAAATACCAGAGATTCAAAAGGTTCAGCCAACTTCGCCAGCCTTAAAAAGTAGTGAAATGGAGGATGGATGAGCCAAGTTCCTTGGCGACAGCATCTAAGAGGAACACTGGAAGTTGGCGGGAGGTGGTAAGGTTCATGATCTTCAAGTCATAAGGCTGGTGGTGGGCGTGGTGGGTTTAAGTCTAAGGTTCCACCAACCCTAAAGCTCGAACATTATGAACCTTGTCACTTCGCGCCAACTTCCAGTGTTCCTCTTACATGCTGTCGCCAAGGAACTTTTATTATCCATTCTACAATTGATCACTTTTTAGGGGTGACGAACTTTGTTGAACTTTTTGCACCTCTGGTGCTTTTGCTCAGATCTCACATCTTTGGTATGTGTATTAAACGTACTCGCTTCGCTTCACTGCCCCCAGAACTCTATGGCGGGCTGCGCCTCATTTTCGTAACCAGACTCTCCAGGTAGCTGTGCCCTATGGTGCAGGTCTCTCCGCGTAGCTCCCCGGGGCGGTTTGCCCCATTTATTGTAACCTACTCGTAATGATACACCTTCATTC
The DNA here is from genome assembly GCA_022664845.1 of Lepisma saccharinum. Lineage (NCBI taxonomy): Eukaryota > Metazoa > Arthropoda > Insecta > Zygentoma > Lepismatidae > Lepisma > Lepisma saccharinum. The sequence goes on along the minus strand of JAGDQP010032750.1, from coordinate 12,458 downwards.
CAAATTTCATTTCTCTAGCTTCAGTGGTTTGGAAAATGCATTTTAGGGCGGCCATTTTGGGTTAAAGATGGTGACTTATTTTAACGTTTTCTTATATTATAGTGTCCTATTCGTGATGATAAAGTTTCAGACCACATTTCATTTCTCTAGATCAAACGGTGTTGAAAATAGTTTTTGGGAGGCCATTTTGAATTCAAGATGCCGACCTTATCAAAACGTTGTAATATTTTCTTAAGTACTGTTGATAATACATTTTTACAACAAATTTCGTATCTCTAGCTCAAACTGAGTTGAAAATGGATATTTTGGGTCCGCCATTTTGGATCGAAGATGGTGTCTTTGGAGACATTTTGTAATATTTTCGTAACCTAGTAGTGATGTGATGATGTACCGTTATGGCAAAATTTCATTTTTGTGGCTTCAGCCGTTTAGGCTGTGTACTCTGTGACAATTTCATTTTGGGGGAATTTTGGATTCGAGATAGCATTTATTTCAACATTTTGTAATAATTTCTTAATTTACTGCTGCTGATGGTCCTTCGTGCCAAAATTCGCTTTTCTAGCTCTAGCCGTATAGGTTGTATATTCTTTGAAATTTTACATTTGGCGACAATTTTCAATCCATGATAGCGACTTTTTCAAAATGTCGGAACTTTTCCTTTATCATCCTGCACCTTCATGTCTAATTTCATGTTTCTAGCTGATTACGAACGCCCTAAATAATATCATTATTCAGTGAGTGAATCAATGAATGAACTAGTTAGCCTAAATTACGCAATTTCAGGCGTTTAAAATTAGAATATGCTTTTAGCTATGAATGTGGATTTTGCACACCTGTACATATTTGCCATATCTCCTTAACTTCCAAAGTTCATATCTCCTTTACCATATCTCCTATCTTTAACACCCTTTTTCTTACGAGTCCTCGAAATTGCCGATTTCAGCATAAACTCTTGGTCCTGTATAACACGTTTCTGACAGGGCTGACGTTTTGTGCAGCGAAACTTGACTGCATGCATTGCCGCGCATGCTGATACCTTTTTTAACAAGAGCTTTTATGTTCAAAATGGTCAAGAATGAATCAAGATACAAAATTATACGTTTCATTTTTCGGTTGATCGTAAAACTGGTATACCATTTTTCTATGATCTATGAAAATCTACAATTATTATTGTTTAAGTTTTTATATACCCACAAATATTGTAGCACTCCCAAGTAACGTCTCGTAAGAATTTGACAATGACCAAGTCAGTATTTTCTTTCTCTTTAGAACATCATTTTGTACTCATTATTTTAGATCTTCGAATATATACTATCAGTACAAAACCCCGTTTGGGGTAAAAGGAAGAGTGACGAAAGAATTCTACTCACAAAGAATTGATATCTATTTTGCGAGTGACTTTCTTTGTGTTACTATGGCGAAAGTATTGCCTTTGTAATAAAATTAAGAGACAGTATTCTTCCACCATAGTGACACAAAGAAAGTCACTCGCAAAATAGATATCACTTCTTTTGTGAGTAGAATTCTTACGTCACTCTTCCTTTTACCCCAAACGGGGTTTTGTACTGATATCACTTATTTTGTAAGGCTGCCTATAAACTTTAAAAAAATACAGTAATTTGAATTAAAAGTTTTTTTTTTTTAAATAAAATATTGTGTTCCTCAGGTTTTGAACTTCCCAACTTACACAATTTTCTTTTTTTTTTAAAAAAAACACTCGACCGGGATTTGAGCCCACTAACCCACGAGGCGGAGTCAAGAACGCTAATTGTTAGGCTACCGAGGCTTCGCGCTTGCATTGATGGAAACAGATATTTATTGGAAACGGACGGTGGTCTACAAGGACTCCTGTCTTGTAACAAAGAAAAAATATTTCCTGCTTCTAAACGTGATTTATAGCATTCTGAGTATATGGCAACAAGTCAGTAAATGTTGAATGATTTTATTGAAGAATATTGCCTATAAAGCACAGTTTGTTTCGATTGAAGGACGAGGTGGATAACCGATAATGTGTAGCATTTTTTTCTCATAGCAACAAGGGGCAGGATGCAATCCCGTGCAAAATATGCATTTATATTCTTGACAGAAAGTACATTTTAAATTATTCACCATGGGAACGTGGAGGTTAGATAAAATTAGGTACGGTCATGTATCTTTACATTTTTCTCCTTTACGTCATGCCCAGATGAGTGGAGCAGCGGCGGAGTGTGTTCTCCGTACGGGCTCGTATTTAAAAAGTGGCACGTGGCACTATGGCGGAAGGATACAAGATTGATTTTGCTCCATATCTCGAAAACCGTAACTATTATCAAAAATCTAAGCATGGATTTACCCACAACCCCTAACCCCCGGTACCACCCATTTGGGGCTAAAACAAAAAGACACACAGAATGACGGACATACCTTTCTATCATTTGTGAAAAAATTGTGATTCGGTTAAAAAAAGTCGTAACTTTTGAACAACTCCACCAATTTTAATGTATGATACACCGTTTGAAACGTATTGAAGCGTAGAATAAGATCCAGTAAGTTTCGGCCACCTATATGGTCTAGGTCAGTGCTATTCTAAAAAATGTGAAATTTTGATATTTTTTTCGAAGCGCCCTATTGGTCCCAAGGAAATCCTACCGACCCAATTTTTTCCTGTGTCTTAGTATTAGAAAGAGCTTTCAAATGTAAGTTCAAGCATCAAAATTGGACTTATACTTCGGTAGATCCGAAACTAACTGTATACTATCTGAGTGCCGCTAACAGTGTCCTTTACCAGGGTCACTCGAAGAACTGCCGTTCTTCATGATATGTTCCTTAAACCTTTTCTTAGTATGTCTTTCCTGTTGCCCAATAGTAGTATTCTCCCACAGCTGTAGAAACTGTATCTGCATGTATCTTTGCCCTTCCAAAATGTTTAATGGTAATCCTGTATTAAGAGTTATTATGCTATTTTAATTCTCCTAAATGCAAAGGTAGATTTTTATTCAAGAGAACAGCAAAAATTACGTACTTCTTTCAGTTTCCTATCGATTGTAAAAAACTATTTTTCTATGTTAAAGTATAATGTCTGTGCACATAGAAAACAAATTTACTTAGTTTTCAAAGTTAGTTAGTCTTAGCTTGTCGTGAGTTTCAAAGAAGTAAAATATTTCGAAACAAAGTACATAGCAAATAGAGTTTTAACAACAAATAGTAGATGTAATTTATGATCAGAATCATTATCATATATTCTTCCATATTAAAGATTCAACTGGACTCAGTAACTACTTTACCACATATTTCATCTAAGCTCTACAGATCTACTTGGATTTAGAGTTACGGCGAGAAAAGAACAATCTTGTTCTCCTAAACGATCTTTTATTTCAATAATAATAATAGAATCACAATGATTTGTTCACCTAGGGACATCGAAAATCCACAATTTTGCCTATGCTAATATTTTTCGTCAAAATACATAATCAAGGGAATAGTAATATACTTACTCATGACGACAA
>JAGDQP010032749.1:689-21091 GCA_022664845.1 Lepisma saccharinum | reverse complement strand
TAATTTTTATGAATAATATAGTCTTGTTCAGCAGTTCAGTGTTTTTTTTTTGTTTTTTAGTATTTCCTGATATTACAGCATAAAACCAATTATCCACAATTACTGAGAATACTCGCATCTGATGAATTCTCGGATAAGTTGACGAAACTGTCTTCTTCTAGTCTATCAAATTTTAGCAATTGTTTCATTTCGTGGTTCATTTTTCTTCGCTTAGCTGTTGCAGATGAACGCGAGCTTGCGATATAAGGATCTGATGTGATGATAAGTCTGTTTAGCAAGTCTGTATTTGTATGTATTCTGGAAATGTTGCTTATGAACATTTATCTAATCTATGCTGTTTATTGAGTTTATTCCTGTCTTCTTTGATTTCTTCCGCATATTGTCCAATATACAGAATATACGTTTCAATTATATCCCTTTCGTGAAATAAAATTTTATGGAGACTTTTGGAAATGGGATGCCAGCTGCACGAGGGCTGCTGGAAAAGTTTCTGCAAAAAACTACCGACAGTGGCGGTAGTATTCCGCATTTATAAAGTTCGGAAGAATAGATCTTTCTATTTTTACATTATCTTTCATTGTTTAAGCCTATACATTTGTTGTCCACATCAGTTGGAAGAAGTAGTTTTGTTTGAGAAATGGCAATTTTGCGTGAAAACTTTCGGGCAATGATATTTTATGATTCCAAATGTACTTTAACACCAAAACATCAATAGTTTTATATTGGATATATTCCTCCGATGGGCTATATCGTTTATGTACGAGAAGAAGAATTTATATATTATACAGAGTTAAATAACATATGAATTTTACAGTGAAAGCAGGGGATGTCCATTTAAAAAATAGTTTGCACTCGTAACAAGTAATACACCCAGTAGGAAAGTTTCAATATAGCCGATTATACAATTGAATACATGGGAGTAAATGGGAGAGTTAGAATTTAACGGTGTAGATCACCCTCGCCATGTTTGTATGACCTTTCCATTGATTTACATAGGAATTATTTTATTAGTCTTATGTCTTTCAGGAGCGTGACTTTTAACTTCCGTTTTAGCCTAGTGCTTCGTCATGTTTTCTTTGAATCACGTTGTGTCATAAAAATGAATACTTTACACACGAAAAGTATAATTTCCCATTGACATATTTTGATTTATTTGGTAAACTATTAATAATACATCATACTCATATTTTCGAAGACACTTCTCAAACCAAAACTCTACAAGAGTCAAAATAACCCCCAAGGCAAATTTCATGAATGCGGAAGTTGAATATTCTACTTCTGAAAGGCATAAGGTGAGTAAAACGGTTCCCATGTAAATCAATGGAAAGATCATACCAAGATGGCGGGGATGATCTAAACCGTTAAAATGCGTATTACGGAAAATTACCTTTCTTTGACATCCTCCCTTCTTTTCCTACATAGGAAATGACTCTTCGTATGTAGACCACATGCAGTTACGTCTACGTGTTGATACAAGGACAAGGACATGAAATAGATTACAATGTCTTAATACATATGAGAGTTTCCGAAATTACAGAACTCTGTTAACATTCTAGATTTTTCACTTAATTTATATATCTTAAATAAACGTTAGAGCATTGACGTAGCATTTGGGAGGTCGTGGGTTCGATCCCAACGGCCAACCATCCTGAATGAGGTTTTTCCAGTGTTCTTCCTCAGTCACACCAGGCAAATGCCGAGATTTCACTTTCAAAATTGAACCTGACTGACATCTTCCCGAATCCTTTCCCCTCCCCTATCCCGGCCTGAAGCTTAGATGCCTTAAGGCCATAAATAAAATTCAAATTAAATAAACGTTACTATTTCTCCCATCGTGTGTATGAAAACCCGACATTCAATAATGTCTAACGAAAATGAACAACCCCCCTTCTCCCCAAAAATCTTCCTTCTTTTCAGATTCTATGCTTTAATTGAAAGGTTGTCTTACTAATTTCTAAATGCTGTATACTTAAGATCATTAAGTGTGATTAGTAGGGTTTATATAGACAGTAGTATAGCTAACTTGTTCTGCACCCACCCCGCAAATGTTAGTTGGTGCGCCTTTATTATTATTACTGAGCCACGACATACACCCCCTCCCCCCAAAAAAAACAACATTGGGTTCGTTCACATGAAAGCTTTACGACCCCCGTTAAGCAGTAGTTCAATCAACATTTATTTAATGAAAAAGATATCTAGAAGATAATTTTTCTGTCATGGTAACAGCCTATGCATGTGTGCGCGCGGATGCATCAGTAAGCAATGAATTGTTTGACCTTCTTTTGTAACATCGTAATGAAAAAGAATTTCAAACATTTTATGTTTCCGCAAAATGTGCTTATTCAGTGCTGTTTTTTATTCTTTAATATGGAAAATGCTGAGTCGTTACTCTTTGTTTTCAAATTGACTGTAGTCAATGTTCTGTGCACGTCCCGAAATCTGCTGTTTGTAATGGACTGCGAGCATGAACGCATATTCGAATAAATTTTGGTTTCAAAGTGACGGAGCACAGAACTTTTCAATTCTAGATAAAAAATAAGAGCAACGTGTTATTCTAAAATATGGAGAGAGAGAGTGGGAGAGAGAGAGAGAGAGAGAGAAAGAGAGAGTAAGAGAGTGAGAAAGAAAAAAGAGAGAGAACAGATAGAGTCGAAAGAGAGAGAAAGAGATAAAGAGAAGGAGAGAAAGAAAGAATGAAAGAGAGAGAGTCATGCGTATCTTATTTATTTATACACATGTTGGTTATTAATTATTGTTAACCAATGGATAGGTAAATATCTATATATTGGTTAAAAATTAAATGGTTATTTTAAATCAACATTTTTATAAGAACTTAAGTTAATCGTCTTAGAGGAAATTAAAGGGTGAAAAATATTAGTTAATACACAACTATACTTAAAAGCTCTTCTTTACGAAATATTTTACAATATTTTTGAAATCAGCTAGGCAATAAATGTCATCAGCTAGACGATATTTCTCCGAGATTTGTTAAGTTTTAAAAATTTTGAAACGTGTTCAAGAAATTTCTGTGGTCATTCCCGAGGTTGTAATGAGTTAGATATTGGAAAGGTGGATAATTCCATATTTTAGTTGGTGAGATTGTACTTGACTGATATTATCTTTTGTTTCACTCTGAATACGATGAAGTAACTTACTTAAAATCTAAAAAAAAAAGAAAAGTAATCACTAAGTCAAGGATAAAAAATTATACTCACACTAAACAAATTCGTCATCATATCTCATCGCTTTTATATCGTTTGGAGATCCTTTCACTTTTCGAATTGATTCATAATTGATAAGTATAATAATGCGTTTTTATTTTAAAGATATTACATCGTAACCAAAAAGCTTCTCGCTGGTTTTTGTTGTAAGGAAGATTGCTATACAGAAAATATCACTCACCTTTAAATCTCAAATTAATCGGCATCGGCATTCAGCACCTTTCTAACGTTCCTCCATCTACGCAATGCCCTGACGGTAAAACTGGGAAATCTTGGACGCAAAGAAGGACGTGAGTGCCTGCTGAAAGTCTGCCTCATTCGCGAAGAATTTCCCACGAAGAAAGTTGTTCATGGATTGGAAGAGGTGATAACCTGCTGGTGCAAAATCCGAGAAGTGCGGTGAATGGCACAGTTTCTGCCAGCCAAGTCGCTATATGGTATCCCTGGCCAACCGCGCCACATGCAGCCTGGTATTGTCGGCAAGGAACAATACAACTTTGCTATTCACCAATTCTGTCTCCTTCTGCTGCAGTACCGGTTACACACATTCCAACTGCTGCGAGTATAGGTACTCAGAGATGGTTTGGTCCCGTGGTAGCAGCTAGTAGTGCATCACTTAGTGACTAGGCCACCAGATAAAGAGCATGATCTTGCTTGGGTGTAGAGGTGAGGTACAGGGTCCCGCGGTAAAGTTTGGCATGCTTGGGAGTCTTATACAGGACATACATTCCGTCACTGGTGAGCACTCGATCTAATATGGGTGTTGCGTCACCGAGAAATCAACGATATACAGATTGTCACTTGTTGGTCCTTGCTGGCTTCCGACACCTTGTGGGGCATCCATGTGCTATGCAAAATCAGAAGCGTGGTAGCGCTCGGAGAGCTCACCACACGTTTGCTGCTGTCCTTCTTTCTTGTCGCCTTCAGGGCCTCTCCATCCAGGCCTTGTGGGCGCCTGCTACGAGCATCACACAGGAACAAATCTCCCGACCTGAATTTCTGGAAGCAGTGCCTGGAGGTGAGTTGCTTCACAGCATTATCTCTAAAGATTTGATGCATTTGGCGGCCTGATTCAGTTGCTTACAAGCTCACCTTCAGTCATAAAGCAAGCAGCCTCGAACGAGCTGCTTCTACAACTCCGTTTGTCTTCGCTACTCAAACTACGATGCTGTGAATGCGCAAAGCGTCTGTCCTGGTTACGGCGGCAAGAACTTTTTTGGTTATTTTGTACAACTAAACTACTACGAGAATTACTCTTCAAAACGCTAAAATCTGAAGTTTTTTTTTTAAATCAGTAAAATAAAATAAATTATAATGCTTTGGGAAAGTTTAGATTTTATCTTTCTTGGCACCCTTTTTGAAACTCTTAAAAACAACTTTTGGTTGTTGTATTTTATTCCTAAAATCCCCTTTATTATCAGCATTATTATTGAGCTGCCATGGGTTCTTTATACGTATGGTGGAAATACTATAGGTAAGCTGAGTGAATTCCAACTTTCTGGAAGATGTTTGTTTTCTGTTCCAGAAAGCTTTAACCTTTGATGTCATGTACAACACTAATATGATAATAATTCTTGCTATTTTCTGGGAAATCACTACCTCAAACCCCACATATGTGGTATCACGTGAAAAGGTATGATGTAAAGGTTTCACATAAATTTGTACGATCTCGATCAAGTAAACCATAGAGGCTCCAGAACCGAAAGACAGAGAGAATAGCAAGAAAACTAATCTTTTCTGGTGTCTGTGGCTATTTCCTGGGAAACTACGCCCCACAATTCCAACATATTGTATCGTATAAAAACTATGTGTTAAGTGGTTCTTAATGGTATGCTAAGAAGAATTAAGAGAAAACTAATCGAAGCTGCTAACATGATTTATTACATATGCTCAATAGCAGAACTACCATATCTCCTGCGACGATGTCTTTTCGAATAGTTCGGTGTACGTAGTTCTACACATATACAATACTCACAAAGTATATAGTGTTTCCTCCCTAAATCTTCGCTTATCACGGATAAACCAATTAATTCCACTCATAACGAACATTATACATTGAGGACATTGTTTTAACACATCTTTCTTTTTTTTAAAATTTCAAACAATGCTCATTTGAAATCTTTCTCGCACAAAATATCAAAAATGCTTTCTTCATTGTTGAATTAAATAAAATACCATATTTCTTCAATAATATTCCATTCATAAAATTAAATCTGTTCCATCATTCTCACAACTCACTCCTCCCCCTAAAAAAATAATTTCGTAATGTATATTCAACCATAGTCTTCACATTCAAAACGCTTTGGAGGTTTCGTTACTCTCGTGGAGCGTCGCAATACCGGACTATTCTCTTCAGGAATAATTCCTGTATTAGTAGATTGAAGACAGTTATCTTCAGGAATAATATTTGTATTAGTCGGTTGAGGCCAATTCCACCAGTTGTCATTTTCCTTTTGATGTATGAATGAATATTGCCTATCTTCGTCAAATGGGCGCAATTGATGTATATGGACTCTACGAGTTTTATGTCCAATCTTTACTTCTACCATTCGATTTCCAATTTGTTTATTTACTGTCGCTTTCTGAAACCTGGGTATTCTATGAGGAAGATTTTGAACCAAAATCATCTCTCCAACCTTTGGTAGTACTTTTATCTTTTTTTTAAAATTTCAAACAATGCTCATTTGAAATCTTTCTCGCACAAAATATCAAAAATGCTTTCTTCATTGTTGAATTAAATAAAATACCATATTTCTTCAATAATATTCCATTCATAAAATTAAATCTGTTCCATCATTCTCACACTATGATGTGAGGGTTTCACATAAATTTGTACGGTCACGATCAGTTTAACCATTGAGGCTAAAGGAGTGAGAAAAATTGTTGTATTTTTCTTCCTTCATATCTTGTGTTGCTACATCAGTGCTATATCTGCTAATGAAATATTAAGTGGTCGTAAGGTCACGAGGAGTTGTAAGTGTATTCTAAATATTACAACTACGCGAATCAAAGTATGTACTAAACTGTATTTCTTCCTTTCTCCATGCAATTTTATTGTTACACAAAACACGCCATACTTATATAAGAATAGACATTCAGCAAGCACAAAAGTATTAATTACCATCCATCATGAACAAATAGCGATTGTTTACAATTACCAAGGCAGCCTTATTCTATCTCATTTGTAACTACGTTTAGCATTAAACATAACCATCTCACCATACTGCATCTTACGAAATCTGCTAGTAATCATTCGCATTATTCTTACAAATGTTCGTATTGATAATGGGCCGCAGTGGCTCCGTGGTATAGAACGTTCATCTCTAGTGGGTGGGATCCTCGGTTCGATTCCGGCTTGCGCTATGTGCACTTTGTGATAGACACCGTGTGCGTATATTTTCTCGGGGCTCTCCTGTTTTCTTCCACTTTCTACATTCCACCAATTCTCCCATCATCACCCATTCGGCCTGAGCCAAAGATGCCTAAAGGTCTTAGATAAATTCAATTTAATTTTATTCGTATTGCTAATGGATATATTCAATCATCTTATTCAACTATCTTATGGTATATCATGTGGTGTATCATTAAATTAAACTCCAAAAAGTAAGTTTGGTATTCAATTTCCTTCTTTTTCTTTTTCATTAGTAGTCATTCTTACAGATCAGCGTATGCAATATCCTTTATAATGAATTGACAAGTATCATAAGCATTATGGGTGTTCAGAACTATAAAGCCAATTCCGGAATTGAGCCTCCAGAATTCAGACATTTCAGAATTCTGACTTTGTAAATTCTAAAATTTAGAGATTCAGAAATTCCGACATTCCGGAATTCCGGGCGTATCTAACGGAAACCTCACTATCAAAGATAACTAACTGTATTATCAAACAAACAACAAACAGTTTGCTAAAACACTAACAAGCTAGTTTTTTTATTCCTACAAGGTGACCATGATTGTGAAAAACCATGGTCAAGAAGGAAGAAACGTACAGAGTGGAATCCACTACCACCTATCCTCACTGAGATTTCCAAAGTTTCCGTCAGTTTCAACTTTCATCACACGGATACTTAGAATGAGTAAGACTTTCATTGCTACTTTCACGTTATTTTTTCAAAAGAGTGCTCGTAGAGGGACATCATCTCTCAAACTAATTAGAGCTTAAGATATAGGCACATTTCCACCTCAAATAATGTATAAACAGGATTATAAAATATCTTATACACTGTAAAAAATTTTATTAACTTTTCCATACAAATCTTTTTTGAAATTGATTTAGGTTTGCACACAAGGGATGTAAAAAGTGTTCAAAATGTTCCCGGACTTTATCACGCCTTTCTGTAGCTGATTTTTGAATACTTGTTGTTTACTTATTTCTTCACATTTTTTCTCACTTTTTGTACATATTCCATTCTGTTCGCAATATGTCCTAATAAAATCGGACATACTCACTTTCGTATAAGACAAAATTATTAATATATAGCTAGAAAAGTAACGAATTCAGTTTATTTTCTATAGCTTAGTTGGTTGATACAATAGTCTATGAAGCACACGGCTCGGGCTCGATTCTCGCTCCCTACAACTTGTAAAAAAATTCCTCGTTGGTTCGCATATTTGCAAATATAAAATGTCCAGATGTGATTAAATCTTCACTCACTTGAAGTTGAGACATTGGTTAAAAGGCCTACTGCGCAAGGGCCACCAATTCGACATTCGTAATACCTTTACTCATTAGTGGACAACGTTTAAGTCACTGTATTTGACGATTTCTTCGTCGGATGTCTACTGTGAGAGGGCTGTAAGAGAGGGGGAGTTACTGTGTCACGTGAGAAGGACACAGTTTGTTTACAAATCCAAAGGGATGTGCGAAATTTAAGATGAATTTTTGGTCTTATCTAAAATCAAAGTTTCTTAATAGCTTGCGAGAAACATAGTACTGCTGTAATATTGAAAAAAAAAACCCTCTACTGGAATCATTACTAACTGTAGTATACGATACATCTACAGTTTTCGGTAGAGGCTGTACACACATCAAGATCATTGACAACTTCGAATCGAGGTGTATGTTGGGATAAGATGGCCCTACCTGTAAAACATATGATCGGAGTAAGACAACCCATGCTTGTTTCATGGAAAATCGTTATAAAGAATGTGGGATGTTACTGTAGCCATTAGATTGAATGTCCGCGCCTTCTGTTTCAAGAAATATGAAAATTAGTAAGTTTGGAACCTCATAAGAATAGACACGAAATGGTTCCATCTGTGGTGCAAGGAAGGAGAAGCACAGTCGGGGATGCGTCGTTGGACCAACACTTCGTACGACCAACAGCCTCTCAAGCAGCAAGAATCGGCGTACGACCAACACCCCAGGGCAAAAATCTGTGTTGGTCGAACGCCGTGTTGGTTCAACGCCGTGTTGGTCCAACGCCGGTACTTCGAAGTGTTGGTCTCATGCCGGTGTTGGTCCAACGAAGTGTTGGTTCTACGCAGGTGCTCAAAAAAATAATTTAAGATCATATTTTTTATTATATTTTTAGGTTTTATATATCTGGGGCGTTGTCAATTTTATTGTTGGTCCAACGCCGTGTTGGTTCAACGCCGTGTTGGTCAAACGCCGTGTTGGTTCAACGTAGTGTTTATATTAGAAACCAATGATGGCATTTTATGGGTTTTATCCGCTGTTCAAACAAGGTCATCTCTTGATATTATTTCTGTAGTAATGTTTAGTTAATACTTTGTTAAAACAAATAGGCTGTGCCAGTTGTTATATATTATAGGTTTCGTCCGTACTTTCAAATGCAAATAGGTCCTGGTAATCTTATGATGATATTTCTGAAGCAATCTTTAGTTAATACTTTGTTAATTAGAACTACTTTTGATGCCTAACTATATCTGATTTTTTAGTTACCATTTCACAAAATGCCATCTTTGAACAAATGACTATGTGTAAAAGAAAACAGATGAGCACTTTTATTTTACAGTGTGAAAAATCTCTCTCCTTCAATACCTTGTAGGCCCTACCGTGGCCTGTTGTCACGTAATATATATATATCTCTCTCTCTTTCTCTCTCTCCCCTCCTCCTGGGGTAACTTTTCCATATATTGGTGACGCACAGCAATTACAATATTCCTTCACTCCTCATTTTCTCGGATCATCAATCATTGGATGTCCTCTGTTATCAAATATGGCTTTTTTTCTCTTTCACTGTTGATCAAATTTAATTTACGTAAATCATTCTTTTTTTTTTCCTCATATAACTCACGCCGATCGTAAGAGACTGTCTTCTTTTTCAGCTCACCTGATCCATTTCCGTAATCTGTATAGTATCTATCCATTAAAAAATTTAAAAAAATAAAATAAAAAAATAAAAGCTGTAAATTAAGTTTTAGTGAGAAATGGTTTGTTTTCCTCTCTAAAATGGTATTTGCACCCAGTAGCAGATTTACACTTTCACTGCCGGTAGGCAGCCAAGAATTTGTCTCTTCTTCTGCTAGCAGTCACTCTTATACTTTTGAACGATGTCTATTGCGGTACTATCTTCATAATTCCTTTTTCCTACAGTGCACTATTTTGTAATGAAACAGCAGCATCTGCGATCGTTTTGCTTCATATAGCAACAGCAGTTTTTATGAAAAACTGAACCGTGGTCTCGACGAGGTGATTGTTTCTGCTTACACATTCGTTTGCATGCACTGAAGCCTGTTCTTTCTTTTTTTTTTCATTTTTGTAGGTTTCAATTCTTGTTCTATTTTAATTATTTTTCTAGCTTAGAAGGAATAATAAACAAAACACAAAATCTGCGAACAAGAAGATATAAAATTTATGCGATAATGGACACTGAAACCTAAACCCAACTGGGGCAAAATGTGAGTAAACTGGCAAACAATAATTTTAGAAAGAACAAGCATTGGAATCTACGAAGATAAGAAAGAAAGAACAAACTACAATGTAATCTAAAACAATCAATTTGAGGATGTTTGAGGCCAACATTTATGAAACTAACTGTAAGTTGTGTCAGACGTGACGCCATTGACTCAACCAAGGATATTAGAAATTGGTGATATACTAAAATTAAAAAAAAAACCTACATCCGAACCTAACAACATTAGTCTGCGATCTTGCTATGCACAGTCAGAATTTAAAAGAGTGGGAAAGACTTAAAAGTGATCAGCTTGTAAAACCAAAGTTTTATTCTTTTTATGCTGTTTAATAAATAATATGTTTTTAACCAAATTAGCATATCAATATGTAGAGTTCGAATAAATAACATTCCTAAATTCTTGCTGTGCACATCAAGATGGGAGACTGAAGTTGTTACGTTCGGATCAAGTGTTTCAATTCATGCCTATCATCCTTGGTTGAGTCAATGATGTCACGTATGACACAACCTATAGGTAGTTCTATAAATGTTAGTTCGAGGCAATGTTTTAAAAACTAACAGTTTGGGTGCGTTAAATTTGTTGCCCGGCCAGTGGACTGACTACTGGCCTGGCCTGTGTGTAAATTTAACAGAATATTCGTTGGCGAACCAAAACAAGATAGCGGATTTCTGGTTGAATCAGCGTTGCCGACCAACTGAATAAAAAATACTCATAGAAACTGTAAATGCTGATTACCTTCTTCGTTGAACATGATTGAGCGAGGTTGATTTTATACAGTATATTTTGTATAACTACCAACACACTAGAATGGTGAGTACTTTATGAAATAGAGGTGAAATGTAGATAACCTTCCCTAAAATGGTTTCGTGAAATTAGCAGTTTCCGATTTGTACAATTTCCAGAGAGGGATTTTTTTTCTCAGAATGTAGGGAACCGTATTTTCTATCCGTTCATATTAACCAAATTGTCGCTGTTAGTTGTTTTTCGATAAGCTATATTTCTAGTCTGTATTTTGAAACAAATAGCCATGATAGTGTACTATGCCTATTGGACACACACGGGTAAGGGCTCATTTTCAAGCCCGCTTGCGTTGCTTGAGATTAGGATGAGTAACCAATTGAAACAAGTATTTTATTGCGTGCTTTCTTGTAAGGGCTGGATTTCATGAAAGCTTACGTTGCTTGTTTTGAGTGCGATTTGGGTGAATAGCCAATTAAAATACATGCCACACTTACCGTACAATACAACACGCTATAAAACACGTGTTTCAATTGACTACTCACCCAAATCGCAAGCAACTAAAGATTGAATGAAAATCAGCCCTAATAGTTAAAATAGGCACACTCAAGAAAGCAGTGAAAGTTGTAAATTCCTAGAGCTTCTGTCTAGAAATACAAGCGGATTTATTCTCTTTATTAGCTACTCCTGTTAGACTGTGTTTGAAGATACTTTAAATACTTTTACTTTGATCGTCTTGGATATATAGAACCCAGAATGTGATGCAAAACCAAGGGAGTCACATGAGTGCAAGGATACAATGTAGAAGAACGTGTGTTTTAGCAGCACTCCTATCACTCCTTGATTTTACATCACATTATGCATGCTACGTATTCGAAATAATGAAAGCAGCATTTGATGTATATTCAACGTCGTACAACAGAAGCAGCTAATATCTAGAACTACCGTAATAATATAGGCCCCTCCCCCGGTGCACATGAGTTATAGTTAAGAAGACACATTCTAGATTTACAAATTGTTCAGGCTGTTGTATACCGCGTATATGGAGAGATAATATATCTGTCCCTCCTCAGTATACGCAGGTTATAGTTGGACAGGGTACTCAAGTCATTTTAATCACTTGTAAACAGGGTTCTCCATGACACACACAAGGGAGATAATTGCGTGGACCTCAAATTAATTACAAGATTATACTTATTCTTTGAATAGCGCTTGTGTACTAACAGCATATGTTAGCGTTTTCTTTCAAGATAACGGTTTCCTCCCATGGAAAAATACTATCTCATGCTCAGAACACGAGAAAATATCCTCCAGTGAAGTCCTTAAAGCAACTTACGTGTTTGACACTTAATATCGATATAGTTAATGTATTATCTTTCGGACTGACTTTTCAGAAAACATTATCAACTTGAGCCATCTCCTGAACTATAACCATACTAACAAAAAACACGTTAATGATTCGTACATTGTTAGTGTGAACCGTCATCATGACGTATTA
Organism: Lepisma saccharinum; assembly: GCA_022664845.1. Classification (NCBI taxonomy): domain Eukaryota; kingdom Metazoa; phylum Arthropoda; class Insecta; order Zygentoma; family Lepismatidae; genus Lepisma; species Lepisma saccharinum. The sequence goes on along the minus strand of JAGDQP010032749.1, from coordinate 8,755 downwards.
AGTATTCTACACACTTTTTTCCATATACTTATTTAATAATTTTTATTATTTTTAATTAACAGAAAATTTCAATTGTTCTATAGCAACCCATATACAAACAAGGAATACGTTGTATACTTGAATCCAAATTATCATACAACCCAATAATTATAGTGTGGTTGGCAACAGCTGATTCTCGCCAGCTTCTTCTACCAAAAACAAGCTGCATGTCCTACTTCTAGTCAGCCCACAGCCAGACTGTGGCGCGGCCTGTTAGCTGCTAATTAAACACGGTTGCCCACGGCCAGGCTGTTAATTAAACGCACCCTTTGTCTCAGACGTGACGTCATTAAAGTCTGCAAGGATATTGCTAATAGATAGGCCAAAATTTATCAGAAAAAAAAAACCGAATCTGAACGTCAAAATCTAAGTCCGCCATACCCAACTAGAATATCGAACAGTGGTAAAGATTAAAGTGAAAATGTTTGGCTAATCCCTGAATGTAAGCACCCAATATATTAATCTGTCGGCATTGAAGACTAAAAAAAATACCGTAAATCGATTGAATTAATTGTTGTTTGGAAACAGTTTTCACACTCTTCTTCATTTCTGGACACCAAGATGGCGGACTAACATTTTGACGTTCGAACTCAGTTTATAAGATATTCTTGGAGTCTTCATTGACGTAACGTGTGAGGCAAATTGTTGGGCTGGTTTTTCATGTACGGGTTCGCCGAGCGCTTTTCTTGCGATTTTTATGAGTAGTCCATAAAAACAACTACTTAAACACGTGTTTCAATTGGCTACTCAGGTAAATCGCAAGCAAAATACACTAGAAGGCCGGCTTTAGTTCTATAAATGTTGACTCAAACGAACAGCTGTTTATTTTATGAAGAAAGAATACACTATATTAGAAACATGATAAATAAACAGTGAACATGCTGTTTAAAGTTGGATATATCAATTAATTGTGATTTCAGCTCATGACGTAATCATATACTTATATAAGCAAAGAATACAGTTTGAAAAGATATGAGACACATTTACTTTCTCTTTTTGAATTTCCTGTGGATCTTATATAAGGAAAAATCATGCAGTGGAAGCTACACAGAAAGGTAGAAGTGTAGGATAATAAAGCCCATCTTGCTTCTAAGGAGCTATATAAAATAGGTTATAAAAAGGGTAATAACTATATATTCAAAACGTTACGTCCTAGCTATAGAATTCGTCGTAACTTCAGAAATAACGAAAGTTTTACCATCAAATACGGGGTCGATAATAGTACAAGATGCGTCAACAGAAATGAAAAAAATGGGGAGGAGGAGGTGAAAATGGTATCTGAAATATAGATGGATTTAGATATATACATATAGAAAGAGAGACAGAAACAGGAACACATGGCTGAATACATCAACAGCGAGAAAAATCACGCAACCGTATCAGTCAGCTGTAAATATATTTACATACATATGGAAATAGGGGTTTGGAGAAACCAAAAATCCAATCCCACTAGCAGGAAGTAATAAGAAAACAACATATGATGGAAACTTTTCTTTTATTCTGACACCGTACGTGTTTTTTTTATGTATATATTCTTGCATGATTTCTATATAGATGTACATAATCTCAGGAGACATTCGTGTTCCTAAAATATGTTGATTTTTTTCTTTTTCTTTTTCACTGTTGATCAACTTCTAATATAATTTTTGATTTCTACAAGAAAACAAAATAGATCTGAGTACAGAACTGTGAAATTGTCAGAATGGGATCAGGGACATGAGTGGTAATCTTCAGCTGTATATACTATATATTGGAAATGAAAAATGAGTTATAGTCCCTACTAGAACTGATTGCCTCGAAGAGAAGTGCTGAAGGTTATACCTTCTACTTCTACGACTATTTGTACTGCTACTACTTCTACTGTTATTATTATTACTCCTACTTACCACACACATCCCACTACAGCCCGTTGGTTTTCTCCATCATTCACCTCCATTCATCTTCTAATGGTTCCTCTAGAGTCTCATCCTCTGTGGCTGACCTAAGAGAAGCGTTTTTAGAATCATAACTCCTGAGGTTACACCCATGACCTATCGGTCATTCATGTTGAAACCGATTCTTCATTCAAAACCTTGTACAATATATATATCACGGTTTTATCCAACTAAAGAATACTTAATTTTATCTCTAAAAAGTTACACATAATTTTTTTACATTTTATTTATGGTCTTTAGGCATCTAAGGCTCAGACCAAGTTACACATGAATTAGATATATTCTGCCTATGAAGAACATTTTCTGTTTGCAAATATAAAGAGTCTATAAAAGTTGTAGAATCTTTTCTCCACTCTACTTTATCAATAATTAGCATAAATATTATAATCAAAAATATTTTATTATTACTTTAAATATCACTAGTACCTAAGTGTTAAAGATAAAAGACCGTGAAAAAACCGTCCGATTTCAATTGGCCGCTTGTTGTATTCTCCACCGAGTTGGATTGCTTACCGTGAGACCTGGTTTCGATTCCCAACAATCTATCTTTTTTATGTTTTTAAAAATAAAAATTTACATATTTTTTGTGGTTGTATAAATAAATAATTGTTCTCTCTTGCATATTCTACAGGCTTCACGAAAAGAGATAGGTAAAGTCAGGTTAGATTTTTGTTTTGTTTTACGCATTTTTCAGAATTTCACACACTTTCCCATAAATAGGTTAGGTAAAGTTATGTTAGATTTTTTTTCTTTATTATACACGATGCAAGCATTAGAGATTGCATTTAACAAAGCGGTTTTCCTACATTCTCTCTCCTGATACAGGATGTAATTCAACAGACGTCTCTATATACTTACATGATTCAGTACAACGTGCAAGCTATCGCGAAGAATCTTCCATCCTTTTTTCTTTTCTATATCGCTTCTTTTCTTCAATTCACGGTTTTAATCTTTGTCCTTGAATAAAATAACTGTTTTATTTTCTTTAGCAATTTGATCCAAGATGTTGAATCAATGATATAAAATAGTTTGTTTACAACATCGATCTCTACGTAAACTATACTGGAGTAACTACTTAGTGTTGAAAGATAGACGCCAGAGTAAATATTTAAATTCGTTTGTTCACTTCCAGTCTAATTCAATGTGGACCAAATTTTCAGTTCTCAGTTTTATACGCTTGATATCGCTGTGTGTCCCGTTTTTTGAACCAAGTCTTAATTCCTGAGTTATTTATGTAAGAGTATACCGCACTCTGCATACAATAGAAAATATTGCAAGTACTATTTACGTTTTTTGCAAGAATTAAGACATAAATACAAAAAGGGCCACACAGCGATATCAAGCGTAAAAAACTGAGTTAGAATCGAAAATTTGGTTCATATTGGTTTAGACTGGAAATGGACAAACGCGATTAAGTTTCCTCTCCGCTCCCTGGCTTCACATATTCATGAAATTTTCAATGGCTGCAGTCAGTCCAGTATCGTATTAATGGAGGTCGATGGTTTACAATATTAAAGCGACAAAAAGAAAACTACAATATTAGTGAACATAGAAAGGAAATTTACAATTTCTTGTGAGTGGAATTAGTGACGTAGCATTCTCTTCTGTTCGGCTCTTTCCATCCATCCATGCTCTTCTTTACATTTTAAAATTATTTTTGTTTAGATCTACCCCTATTTCTAATGGTGAATATTTTTTCCTTTAGTATGTTCTGTGTAAGACGTTAATCATTTCACATTCATCCTAGGTTACCTAGCCATCTACTATTAATATACTTTGTCAAATTACTACTACTATTTGTGTTAAGAATAATTTATTCGCTGCATATTGCTATGATTAATAGGTAGCGCAGATACAGTGTTAGGAATGATTTTCCAAGATGGTGACCGAGGTGTTAGAATATCAGTTTACGGTGTTCAAGGATCCTGATCAGAATCAAACAATAGCAACATGAAAATTAAAGACCGAGATATTCCTTCAAAAACGATTTTCCAAGATGAGAACAGATAAAAAAATCTGATCAATTTCTTAATACGCTTGAGATCTTCAAGATGTGATCGTGGAAAATTTAATTCCAATCGCTTAATTCTTTCTGACTTAATGCTGAAGTTAGCGAACATATAAGAAAGGAAGACTTTCTGCACAATTGCACTATTTTATTCTGTTGTTTCCACTTACGTGTCTTCCTTGAGATCCCTTTTAGGCATTGCATTTTGTTGCGCGTAGCTGCAAGGCTACAACGCATTTTCTTTTGTACATTTCTATGCACCTATTGCATGTAGCGGGTGTAGGTGAACAAAAGGAAGAAAGAAAAACTAGGTAGGTAGTGTTGCCAGAACAGTTTTGAATGAGCAACTGGACTTAAAAACATCTGGCAACACATCGGCTGAAAAATGCAAGCCCAGTGTTTAGATAAATAAATGGTTTCATGCTTCTCGCGTTCTTTAGAATACGAACGTCTTTTTCTCAGAACGCGACTACAGAAAATGTCGTCGCGTATGCACAAACCACCAATTTGCTTACGTTGCTTTACAGAACGGACGGCTTCTGCTGACTTCTGTCACGTGCATAAAAGGGGTCTGAAATGTGAAATAAAACAGCGTTCAAGGACGAGATATACTTTCTTATAGGGTAAAGTCACCGAATATGAGATCCCTTTTTATTTTTCTGTATTAATGAAAGGGAAAGAAAGATAATGGAACGAACAAATTGCAGCTGTAATTATTATATATTGAACCATCAAATACGTAAATGGTACATGCGTATCTAAAATATTATATGTAGTTTTTAAAACGAAACCAAAATCACACACAATTGTAATGAAAAAATGGCGCGTAATATTAGTTCCAATATGTTTCGTATCCAAATATGACTCACAGTTGCATTACTTTGATTTCTGACACTGTGGACAGATGAAATGGGAATCTATAACTCCACAATGCTCGTGTACCCATCAGTAGCAACTTAAGCATAGAACCCGTCGACGCTGAAGGCTGGTAGATAATTGCGCATTATAATGTGACGAGGTAAAAATTTCTAAATTCCCTGTTCGACGAGAGTTATCGTATTCACGCATCTTTGAGTCTGACATAGTGGGAAGAAGCCTAATATCTGAAGGTCTCTATCTCATTTTAGGAACGCCTTGGGGTCCCATATTAGGAGCTTCAGTGTTCGGCATTTTAATTTGGAACACAACTCTTAGAACTCGTTGCACTCCCTTGCGCACATTTGTCATTCTTTCTATTACTAAACATGCTATCGAATGATGAAATGGAATAGGCTATTGTAATTTACCTGTACATAGAAAAGAGTATCCAGGTTCACCTTATAAAACCTCGAATGGAATCAGCACACAAAAATTCTCCTTTCTCCACCAGCTTTTTTTCTTCACAATCACTACAACTACGCAAAAGTTAGCGTACCTTATGTGTTAAACGTTTTCGCAGTCATCAACGGTGTACAGCAAATCCTTACGTAGTTAGCTCGGAGTCTCATTTTTGGAGACGGTCTCATATTCAGTGTCTTTAATCTATTATCTTTTTAACTTTCGTGTCAAAATTGCAGGCCCGAAGTTATAAATAAGTAAGTTCTCTTTTCTTACTCGTAACTGCCAGTGCTCTAAGGGAGCTTGTACACGTGACAACTGTATCATAATCTCTACGAAGCAACAACGTGTTTTCATTGTGGAATCTGTATAACATCATGGATTTCAGATACGCTTCATAACGTTCCTTTAAGTTTTACTAGTACAATGTCTCGGACGATTTTGGGCGACTTTTCGAGGAAATTATACTAATAACCAACCAGGATTGGACTTAGTAATGCTGTAATTTCTCAATAACCCAATAACTTTTTGTTGCTGATTAAAATTGATTTCACTGAAGAGTTAGTGGTAGCTTAACAGAAGTTTCATAGAAGATGTATGAAACTGAGAACTCACAATTGTCATTTTTCTTGTTTACTACTTTCAAACAAAAACAAAAAAAAATTGCTGAACAAAACAGTCAACGGACTGTGCGCGCTACATTTCCTGATGAGTTTTCTTCCTTAGAATCTTAAACTTGAAAAATAGTTTTCTTTCTTTCTTTTCCCCCAACGACATCAATTTAATCCCAAACGAGTCGGTTGTGTAATTGAAAGCTCCTTCTCCCCTAATTAACATCGACAACAATTACATTACTGGTTCTGAATTTCCCCCCCATTTCCATGGTGACGCAATAAATATCTCGGAAAGCTCTCTTTCTCTCTGTGCTCCGTGTAGTTCAATCGATGCCTTTAACTTAACCATAAGATAAGGTTTCCAAGAGAGCATGTTTCGAAACTTCGAAAACCGCAAGCCCTTCTCCCCATGCTTCCTCTACATCGTTGCTTTTCTGTAAAATATCTCCTGTAAATGACAGTTAATGCAAACCAATTTGACTGTGAAATTACGACTTTAGTACAAACATTTATGGAAATAATGGAAGTAGCTGGACTGAAAGAAGAGATGCCACTAATTCTGAATCATTATTTTTGCGTTTGTTGAAAAGTCGATAGTTTAATTAGTTATGAATACGTTTTCTTCGTTAAATGTCAAGTAATTAACCAATTTCTACTTTCCTTCTACCATATAACAATCATTGATTATCGTTTCCCTAATTAGCTCATCTGCTATGTTTTTCAAAATTCTAATTTGTTTTTTTGTTTCTTATTAATACCGATCGGTCGTTGCTCAGTAGCAGGGATCCTGCTAGGATTTTCAGTTTTGGATTATAAATCCAAAGTTAAGAGGTGTAAGTCGAGTTTTGCAGAGTTTCTATCGATTTTTAAGTTGGGGGTGTGCTCGATGATTTGAAAGGGTGACAACCCCATATTGGAGTGTATGTGAGAATCCCTCCTCAGTTAGTAGAGCGTTAACTTCACATTCGAGACATCTTGGGGTCGTTATCCTGACTGATGTTTTTCCAGGATTTCTCCTGTAACAAAAGACAATTGTTGAGATGGTACCTTAAACTTAGGCTCTAGCTGACCACTTCCCTCAACCTTTCCCCTACTCTATCCCGACCTGAAGAATAAGCTATGATTGAAATTGAAAACTTCTTATTAAAAATATTATATGTCATTCGTAATTCTAACTTTTTATGCTTTTATTAATATTATTCTCAAAGCAATTAATAATTCCTAATTCTTTCAGTATTTACTATATTAGTAATTGTCCTTTTGGGTCTTAGAAAACTTAATAATTCTAGCTTGTTTTTCTATTCTTTGTCAAAATATTCATTATTCGTAATTCTAATTTGATTTGCTGCTTGTTAGATAATAATTTGCAGTAATATCGAAAATAGTGAATCAACGTGTACTGTACCAACTAGTTAAATCGATGCAACCTAACCAAAGCATGTGCTTGTAGTCTAGCTTATAAAGTTGCAGTACGAAGTCATATATGCAAATGAAAAAGAAAAAGAATTTTGCTATAAAAACAAATTCAGCAGCAGTCGTACTTACTTCTATTAAGATCTAACTACGTTCTTTTACAGGTATGATGTACCTTACTAACAGTTCTTTCTTGCGCAATCCTTCAGAATTAGGTACTTATAGATCAAAATCTAACCAAGATTTCCAAGTGTTACATTTACAACGATTCTATACGTTACCCAATCAGATAATACATCTATTTGTGAAGTTCTCTTAACTTTACTTCGAATATAGAAATCTTTTAACAATATTCAAACAAACCACCACAAAGTACAAAACAAAAGTTAAACGAAAGTGCCCTTCTTTTGAAATGGCTCTGATCAATTGGTCCTTAGCCACAACATTCACCCTTCTTCCATCTTTTGAATAAGGATTAGTAGAATACAGACACAGAGATAATGCACAATTTACCAAACATTCAAAGTATTAATCTAACTAAATGGAAACTCTCTTTGTAGCATCTGGAAGAGGCCAACAAAAAATCGTTTTATTAAGATCATTATGAAGTATCCAGTTCATAACAACACATAACGTCTGTTCCTTTTTTAATCACTATCATCTGTTAGCGCCACAAATATCACGCATCAAGTAATTTCAAATGTAAGTGATAAATTGTATTAGAGACCATGGAACACACTG
>JAGDQP010032748.1:0-21091 GCA_022664845.1 Lepisma saccharinum | reverse complement strand
TGCTTATTCCCACTTGGGACGTTAAATACGGTTTCCGAAACTTTTAACAAATTATATAACATGGTTTTCATATGTATAGAATCTAACAAAATAGTAGTCAATAGAAGATTAACTCATAAATGCACGAAACACTGTAACTGAAACAAAAATCAGTATTATATAACTTTTACTTTGCTTTTATTTCAGTAAGAGTTGAGCTTAAAGACTGTTTATCTGATGTCTTCGTGGCCGTACGCGCTGCGTCGCGTTATTATTTTCTCCCTTTTCGTCCATAAAGCTGGCGACGCGAGTTCGAATCCCGAAGCTTGCTCTTCTTTTCTCACAAAGCTCCGTCATCTATGTTCGTATTGCATGAACGTAATAGCTTCCATTACAGAGGGAGGAATCAAAATTAAGAGGTCCAGTATTTTAAGGTAGCTAGCAGACAGAACATTCCAGGTGGACAGGAGAAATTAACGGAGCTTTATTGTTCTTGCTCGATCTAAATCCACATTGTTCTCACCTAACGAATATCACTGGTTTCTTGATTTTGGTAAATTATACTATTTTAGAATTGCATTTCTTTAAGTGAACTTATATCAGGCCACATTGCATGCACAAGAAATCAATTTCTGAGTAGTATAATAATGGTTCCAAAATACGAGCTGCATTCCCCCTACTTTCTAAGGTAAGTTGGAGTATAACAAATAAGGTTGGTGTATATTTTTCCCCCAAATGCATCTAATCAAGTGAATAAAATATGTTACGATTTTGAAAGAAAATTATATTGGCGTAGGTCAGGGTTTCTCAACGTGGAGGTCCCAACCCCCAAAGAGAGGTCATGAGTTGTGTGTAAGTGGGTCGCAAGAGAAGGTGAACAAATTAATGTAGATAGGGTTTGTAGGTTAAAACTAATGAATTTCGAAGATGATATTTTATTTTGCTTATTGCTTTTATAATTAGGGTCTACTAAAATAATGTAATTTGTTGAATAGTTTTGAATAATGTAATTAGGATGTTTATTACCAAATACAGCATATCAACGGTCATGTTTTTAGTTGCAGGTTGAAAAAGGTTGAGAAAAGCTGGCGTAGGTGGAAAGCGAACCTATGATTCTCAGTGTGGAAAGTGCACATAACTAATCAAGCTAATAACCACGCCAGCAATCTGTTGTTATCCAACGATCCAACAAATCAGCTTATTCTTATTGCTTGTTTGTTTACACACTCATTTCGCTTACTTGTGGTTTCCCCTTTTTTCTGAATATGATTGTATTCAGATATTGTATTGATGAGGATGAGGTCTCTCCCGGAGGGAGGAGTTGGTCTACTGCTCCAACGCTGACCAGACATGTTGGGAGAGGAGAACCGAAGCTCACAACTGTGATCGCCACTGTTTTTTATTCACAGCTTCCCAATTGTATCCTATTACGATTGATTCAAACATTTACATAGTTAAAATTAACACAAAAAATTGACATCTTATTACAAAATAGTTCTGTAAACATTTCATGTAACTGACAGAGGAGGTTGAAAATTAGGAATAAAAATGTCGTGTGTGTATTGTGAAGTGTATGTTTTCGCCTCCTAATATTATAACCACAGCACGGGATTTTCGAAACAACGAATATTTCAATATAGGTTCTGACTCCTACATTCAATGTCCAAGAAGATGATATAGTCACGAAAAAGGTATTACGGGAACAAGCATCTAGTTTCATTTTTTTTAAAAAAAAGAAAAGAAAGCTCATAGATAGACTCTCATAGCTAGAACCTGTCTCTTGCAGTGCCTTAAACATATCACGGCTTAGGCATAGGTGAGTGTCTGGCCCATAAATAAAAGGTAAATGCACAAAACAAAAAAGACACTAAATAATACGTTCCCGAAATATTTCTTTGGGTTTCTTTACGCAGAGGAAAATTGTCCCTTAAATATGCGAGGGACTTTCGACCCCACAGCATATGTTTGACCATTAAATTAAAGTTAAGTAACTGAATAAATACTCCCAGACAGTACGCAATAAATATAGGTTCTACACAATAGAAAGGGAGCTATATTCTCACTATATACCAGCAATATTCATGACTGAAAATTTTCAAAACATTGTACATTTTATGTCAATGTTCGCACTCCGAAGATTTCAGGATTATTGTAACAATTACGTTTTAACTTTCTACTATACTTTTTATCCTTGTATCGTTAAAAAACAAGATTTTGGAGTGTAACGTGCATCTTTCTCTAATATTCAAGGTTATGTTTATTGTATGGGAATATATTAGAAATATTTCGTGTATTTTTTCACGATACCAAGTATTCTAATCCCGGGACAAGTTCCGGCATATTTCTAATTACCTAGGAATACTTCCGAAATATTAAGAATTAAAATGTAACAATCCTGGAATATCTTTCTTGCAAGGGAGTCATTTTAAACACATGCATAGAATGAGAAACGAAATAGTTTAAAATCACGTATATTCATATCATAGAACTTTTGACTTTTGCTCTGGAAAATACATTTTTAGAGAAAAACAAAGCAAGGTTTACTTCCATAATATTCAATGTTGTTCCACAGAGAATATAAAACTGTCAGTTATCGGACGTTTCAATGCAATAATAATAATAATACTTATTCCTATAAGCGTGACTTTGAACTTCCACGACGCATAGAAACTGCATCAGCTGTTATTTTTTATTTAATTTTTTCTGGACTTTTGTTATTTTGGATATTAGTGGGCACTAATTTGTCTATAAGTGATTGAATTAAGAACTTTTAGCGTGCATTTTGGTTTAAAGAACTTACAGAACGAAGTTGGCTATTGCCAAACATGAACTTAGTAATTCATGGCTTCCATATCTAGTTGGCAAAATGGTGTAGAGGAAAAGTGCCAGAATTTGGTGTACTAAAGCAAACCAAGATAGGTTCGAATCCTGTTCAAACCAAGTTTTTTTACAAAGCGGTCTTGAAGACTCTAACCATCACTTCTCATAAAAAATGGATAATATTTCCAACTGTGGAAGACGATTTACGAATCTTGGTCGGAAACGTCCAAATTAAGTCTCAGGGGAGACAGTTAAGAACACGACATTGATTATCCATTTTCATGTTATTATTCGTAGAAGCAAACACTATAGCATTTGTTAAGCACGTCTTGAGTAAAGTCGTCTGTGGAGTATCCCTATCGTGCTGGACTTCTAATTTGAAAACCTGTGTTCGATTCCCCATCAGTCAGTTTCTTTTTCGCATACACTGAAGTATTCAAACAAAGATTCATCTCTGGACTGTGGAGAACTTAACGAAGTATCACTGGTCAGAATCCGAGTAAACAGGTGTGTGTGCTGTTTAGCATAATGATAATGTAGTTTTCATATTTTTCATTGATCTTTCTCTCTTCCTTTCTTCCTTGATGTATTGTTATCGTGTCTTCGCTGCTGCTTTCTTTTCTTTTACTTCTCCCTCTCTCTATTCATGTTTATTTCTTCTCTTAATTTACACACACTCTATCTGTTTGTGCGTATTCCGCAGCCAAATCCGGACCACTTTCGATGACCCCGTGATAGGGACTGACCCAAATATGAGTGACCCGGTAACCCGATTGACCTGGTCTGGAAAATCTATTTAACTGGTAATTTTGACGTCGTATTTTTCGTGTTCTCGGGGTAACATCTCCGATCCTGGTCACCCCTGAAATAGACACTGTTCAAAGGCAATTAAATAATTAAAATCTCTCCTTCATCTTCCGGGTCATCAAATCTACATCGAATCAGTCGGTAACCTTTTCAACTCTGCCGTGTTTATTCCATGTGTGCGAATTGTTATAAACACTAGTTGATTAATGTTGTAATTATTAAAGCGTTATATTCCCAATAGGTGGAATCTAGAGTTGCATGTTCGGAACAGATACATATTAAGATATGAGTAGAAAATAGCCCCCCCTTTTTTTAGCTATTTCAAGAGAAGAATTATTTTTATATTAGTTTGGCAAAAAAATTCGTTTCCATCCTATAATTTGATTTATCAACATAATATTATGTGTTCCCTTTTCACTTTTGAAATGTGCAACATGTAATGTCTGGTATGCCTATAGGAACATGCGAAAATTACTTTTGAACATTTGGAACTTTTCATTTTGATACAGTTTGGAATTATAATCTTGGCTCTTTCTGATAGAAATTAAGCAGAAAAATTATTATCCATTCATGTTCTTTGTATGCTCAATTTACGTTACTAGTCTGGAATGGAAGATATGGACCACGGTATCTACATGATTTGTTACAATTAGTGATTCCGCCAGACCCCGGCAACTGGGAGGGGGGTCAGCCCCAAATCCTTGAGAATATCCCCAACTTTTACTTTATTTTACGGTCAAAAGTTGACAGCAACATTGTAAAGCTACCTACACCCTCCAAATTTTGACTTTACACACGCCAATTTGAAAATCCTGGCGGAATTCATGATTATAATGTATTCTAAACCAGTACGTTCAAAGAGTCCCACCGAATTTGCAGCCGAACCATACACAAACAAATCATGTGTGTTACACCTTTGACATTATCCTAAATGTGTCTCCACTGGAAATCATGAGTATTTAATCTGACCATGATCTTTGGTCGCAATATTGAAAGGGACTAAATGAATTTTCAAGCGCCCTTTATATATTCGAATAGCCCTGAAAAACATATAAAATCCAAAAGTCCCTTCTATCTTGCTGTTAGATTTGTGAGCACTGCACTTTATAATGTTAGTTTTTTTTACTACATTTAAATTCCATATTTTTATCTGTACTCCATCTTCTTCTTCTTCTTTTCTCCCCTTCCCTCTCTCTCCCCCACTCTCTCTCTCTCTCTCTCTCTCTCTCTCATTCTCTGCCTTTGCCTGAAGGCACCCATCGGTTTCAATTTTTCATTGTGTGTTTAAATTTCTCCCTCCGTTTCTTATGTATATTGTTTCGTCTCGCTTTTATTCTTTCATTTTATCGATAGAATTCGATACTAATACATGTCTATTTTGAAGAAAAACAAAACAAAAAGAAAAACGAAATAACGTGCTCATGATGTTTGCTGATTTTACTATGCGTGTGACGAAGGAAGAAGAAAGAGGGGTCTGTTTACCAGACACGATTATGGGATAAGAAGGTGCCATTTGGGTTGCCTAGCTGCACGGCGTTCGCTGTCGCAAGTTTTTTTATGCGAAGTGTACATACATGGACCTGAGCTGTAACAAAATACAATCATATATTAAGTACACTGGTGTTAGTGGTTTAATGTATTAAGTTTTATTATTTATTTGGGTTACATTTTACTATTATTTATTAATGTTTTCCTCTTTATTAATTCCTGCTTTTATGTTGTGACTTCAGTATTTTCTTAAGTGTCTTCCTTACTAATCCTATATATCGGTATTATTAGTCCTTACATAATTGTCTAGTTATTATTGTTAGTATCAGTTTTTTTTATTTATACAGTTAAAATTACGTTATTTAAAACACTTCTCGCACTGTGCTATCTGTGTAACTATCTTAATAAAAATTTATACTTCATTTTCCGTAATCTACTCATTAATGATATAAAATATTTCTAAAATAGAAGCAATTCAAACACAAAATAATAGGACACTAAACAATCATTCATTGATATGGACTTCAGTTCCTCTGTCTATACATTTTAAACCACAATAAAAATTATAATTAGCAAATTATCACAATAAGTATTAATAATAGTTTACAATTACATTTAATTCACTATGAATTGCTCCGTATCAGAATTTAATTTTTATCCTTCACCTATCTACTCTAAGCTAATCCTAACTATCCTAACCTAACTTTCACTCTCATCATCCATTCTCACCAGGGAAGTCAGCCGTTAAAGTTCATTCCAGGGGACTGGGACACACCCTCCATATCCGTATAGATTGGGGCCTATCCTGGAAGTTTCTTCACAGCCGAATCTTCAACCACACCGCACATTCACACTACACTTCATACTTCTTTCGAATTGCACATCACTATTTACTTTGCCAGTCCAGTTACCTCGGTACTCCGCTTACCATCCATATCCATGGGATTGGTGGTCAGGCACTGGGGGCTTCTTCGAGGATGAATAATCGTTAATCCTGAAAGTTCTCGCACTCACGCACTCCCGCAACGCTAGACGGCTGGCCTCAGGGCCTACCGGTTTCGGTACGCGATTTAGTCGTTGAGTCCTCACAATTTTGTAAGAACCACAACCGTGGAAGAGATGTTTAATCCACAAAGTTCGTGTGAATTCTAATATGTGAGTTTCCCGCATTCCGCAACGCGTATTCCCCTTGGTACCCGGGTCGCGAGCGTCACACATTCTTCGACTACGTTATTTATATTATTTACAATATGCATTGTTTCCCGTCTTCATTCCTTTTCATATATGTTCCTCCTCATTTTCCTCATATAGATTTCTTTCTCCTTATATGAGATGATGGTAGCTAACAGATCCAGGGAGGTTCTTTTGATGTCATCTTCGATTATTTCGCGTATGTCAACGTTCTTTAGTTCATTTCTCAAATCCACAATTCGAGCATCAACAGTTCCATCCTCCTTCACTTGATTTTCTGGGCAATGGAGAACCACATGCTCGGGGGCTGAAAGTTGTCCGCAAGAACACTCGGGGGATTCCACTATCTTTAGTTCGTGTAATTTCCATTTGTATGGTCCATGTCCACTTAGGAAATGCATCGAGCCCTTATCTGGATTCAAATTGGTCCATTTTAAACGTTGTTCAATCAGGGGTATTATTCCATACAACCTTCTTGATTTTCCGGATTTTTGCCAATTTCTTTGCCAAATTTGATTAATTTTATTATCAATGTCTTTTATATTTTGTGGAATTTCCCGCAAAATTTCCATAGCTCTTATTTGGTTTTCATGCTTTATCCAGTACTGAGCTGCCATTTTGATTGCTTCTAGATGTAAATGTCTTATCCCCAGAATGACATTTATGGCTTCCCCCGGTGTTATTTTATATGCTCCAGACATTCACAGTAAGATGGTTCTTTGAGCTCTGTTAAGTTTTAACGCAAATGATTTGTTTTCTTGCAACCTATGTGCCCATACACTGGACGCATAGGTGCAAATAGCATTTACTATCTGGGAGTTATATAATTTCAAAATTTTTGTGGGTAACTTAAATTTAGTGCTTGCCAATGTTATTATCTTATTTCCAAATTTCCAAATTTTATTAGTAGTTTCCTCAATGTGGGCGTTATAGTTCAACTTTTCATCAATTACAACTCCCAAATATCTAAACTTATCAACTCTTCCAATAGTTTGATTTTCATACTTAATTGTAGGATTTCGCTCTAACTTTCCTTTCAATATCATATACTTAGTCTTATTAACTGAAATTTTAAGTTTATTTTCATTACACCAATTCCCTAATACTGTGGTGATCTTGTTTGTTCTAACCTCTAATTGTCTTCGCGTTTTTCCCTCCACCAAAATAGCGAGGTCGTCTGCATACGCCATTACCGATGTTACTTCTTCCATCCGATCCAGAACTTTGAGACAGGGGCCACATACAGACCCCTGTGGACATCCCTTATTGGGTAATCTTGTTATTTTCTCTCCCGGAGCCCTAAATGTAATCTTCCTGTCCTGGCAGTAGTCCCTCAATACCCTAATAATATATAGCGGAATTTTCATTTCAGTCATATTATTAAACAGCGCTGGCCACCAAAGGTTATCGAAGGCTCCTTTGATGTCTACATCTTCGCTCATCATTCTTATTCACAAGTACATAATTTGCGCCAAAGTTGTTAATGTCTGTACAGAATTTGTTAATGGCGTCTTGCGTTGACCTGCCTTTTCTGAATCCAAATTGCATGCTATCATTTTCTAAATTCGTTCTACTTGCTTGTAGCATTGCTATCTTCTCAAACAGTTTACTGATTACATTCTGCAATCATATTGCGCGGTACGATCTAGTATCCTTGTTAGGTTTCTCCAAGCTCTTCAAAAAGATAATTAAGTTCACTTCCTTCCAATTTTTTGGGAAACGTCCTTGCGTGATACATTCATTAAAAAGGCGAGTTAAGTATGGGACCCAGATTTCTTTCGAATTCTAATATATCTCCGATTTTATTGCATCCGGTCCAGGAGCTTTCTTCGTTTTTAAAGATCTTATAGCTATTTCTAGTTCTGTGTTCTTAATTTCTGGTATTTCTTTCTCAGGAATTTGTAGATTATTCATATTGTTCATAAGTTTTCTGATGTATTTTTGTTCGTCTGTTTCGTTATCTTCTATATCTTTTGGGATTAGTTCTTCTACTATATATTCCGCTAAGTCTCTCCAGGTTTCGGTATACGTTTTATCCTGTTTTTCCAAAGTTTATATACTAGTTGGTGATAACTTTCTCATACAATTTTTATAGGGTTTACCCCACGGGTCAGTTGCTAAGTTTGTTTCAACAAAGCTGTTCCATGTTTCCGTTTTCCTTTGTATTAATAGCTGTTTGTAGTTGTCCTTTGATTCCCTATATTTGTCGAGTTTTCTTCTTCTCAGTTCAGGGTCCCTTGCCTTTTTGGTATGCCTTCCTTTTGGCTCTTGTAATACGTCTAAGTCTTGTGAGCTCATTGCCCCAGAAAGGGGCGCTCGCCAAATTTTTGTTACATATCGATCCTCCCGGCGGCAGCGTCGCTTTTATTGCCCGAATTGTGGATTTTTTAGTTCTTCAGCCAAATTATCTAAGTTTATATTTGGTGTTATTTGTGGTAGTATCAAGTTTGCTTCAAATTTATCTTTGTTCATCCGCGAGATGTTATAGCGTATTTGTTCACCTTCTTCTACAATGCTCTGTGCTGCTTCCGGTTTAGATACTGAGACTATAAACTTGATTGCATTATGATCGCTACTAGTATTCCGGTCCAATACTTGCCATTCGCTAATTTGATTGGCCAAATTGGTAGTTGTGAGCGTCACATCAATGTTTTTCCCGGCACCCGCTTGACCCCGAAAGGTTGGGGATTCTCCTTCCTGGTTTGCTATTACTAATTCATTTGCCATAATTAGGTCTTCAAGGGCTTCGCCTCTCCTTCTGTCTCGATCTGTTTACACATTACTGAACCACATGGGGGATTTTGCGTTAGCATCCATTGTTATTAATATTTTATGATTTGAATATTCGCTTATAATGGTGTTTAGCTTGTCCAAAAAGGGTTCAATATCATATTGGTATTGGCAATAAATATTTATTATTATTATTTTTTCTTTTTCAGTTAATAATTCAGTACAAGTAGTCCACTCATCTGTGTACTGATGAATCTCTAATAGCTTATACTTCTTGTTAAAGTTTACAATTGCAGATTTTGGTTTTTGAGTCTTGTTAGATATTATCATTTCAGCGTTTGTGGATAGTTCCGTTAATCGGCCTTTATAAGTGTACGGCTCTTCTAAGCATAAGATGTCAATTTGGAGTTCTTCTGTAATCTTTCTTAATTCGGAGCCAACCAATCGAGAGCCTTGTGCATTAAGCTGCAGCACAGAGCACTGTTACGGCTGCATTCTATCTGGGATGTCTTGTATGTGCATAGCAGCGCGGCCATGACTCTCTCAAGTCCAAGACCGCCCTACCATGGGCCTTAACGAAATCTCGGTGGACCTCGTTTAAATCTAGGTATTCGGCTCTTCATTCGAAGACTTCATCGACCAGCAACAAAAGCTCCCCGGGATCCGTTGGTATGTTGTTCCTTTTCAGCATTATTCTATCGACAGCGTTTGGTATTGGAAAAGTTATTCGTTCTCCTTCATCCTGCAGGTTCCTAACCAAATGTCTCAAGGCAACAACTAAGATCTGTGAGTCTTCTAATATTGATAATTTGTATGCCTTTTCTTGTATTCCATAATTCCAATTTTGGGTCATGGATGGATTCCCTAATGTTTCGTTTCGTTTGCTTTCTTGTTTTCTTGATATTGTTTCCTCTTTCTCTTCTTTCTTGGGCTTTTATTCGCTGTTGTCTACAATGTCAACATTCGGTTCTGGCAAGATTTCTTCATTCATGTTCTTACCACGAACATTCGAATCTTCCTTTATTCCTTCAACAAATTCAACGCATTCATTTCCAGTTCTATCGCTTGGTGTAAAGTTGCAGCCATCTTCGTCGCAAAGTTTTCTTTTTTTCAGTTTGCACCCCAATCTCCTTTTAATTCGTTACGTTAAGTTCGTCCTCGTTTTTGTTTTCCCTTATCCTTCTTCTGAATTCAATTAGCCTATTCCTGTCTCTCTTCTTTTGTAATGGAGATTTGTTTTTTACTTTTCTCTGTTCCAAAAACGTTTGATATTGATCGTCTTCTAATGTATCTGTTGCGTGACTAATCTCCATGTCCGCATTAGAATCTGATGACTTTGTTTTATTTTCGTCCTCAGAATCTGAGTCTCGTATCTGGAGTATTAATGTCTACTGTTCTTGTTCATGGAGAATTATGTTTGTGTCTAGTTTTCTTCTTGGTGGATAAAAAATACTGAAGGTTCCTTTATCGCTACTAATTAGGTTTTTCATTATTCGTTTGTCTGGTACAAACATTTTAAAAATTAATTTATCTTCTTTATTATATTTCTCGAATTCTTGAAGAACTTGGTCCGGGTTGCACCTCCATAATCCTATACCAATGCACGGGATATTTATTTCTATTTTCTTCTCCAATTTGACTCCCTGGTAGTACACCAGCATGGTTCGAAAAACTTGTTTAAAATTCTCCTTGGTTGATCTTACGTGAATAAGTTGACACCCATATTTATTCTCAGAATAATAAATAATTACCTCGCTGCAATCGCTTCTGCTAATTTTCAATTGTTTCATTTCTTCCAAATTAAAGTCAGTGTGGGATTCAACCAAATCCACAGCGAATCCTCTCGGAAAGGTTGCCAGATCTGGATTCATGAAATGCATTATTATTTGTTTTTCTCGTTTACAATTTAGTCAGTCTTCGGTTATTGTCAGTGAGTTTTCTTCGTTATATGTCTCCTCTATTTTCCCAGCCATTCAATAAACTTTCTTTCTTCGTCTTTATCAACCCAAATAATTTCCATAATCCATATTCTAGCTCGTTGTAGTTCTTCAGTGATTCCACTATCCATAATTTGTTTTATTAATTAGTCTCGCTTCGAGTATCTTGTACGTCTGGTACTTCTTTAGTTCTTTGCATTCTTTTCTTCTTAGTTTGCAGGGTATACACATGGCTGGTTGCTTTTTTTCCCGCATTTTTCTCGCCGATGTTTTTTCTCCGCGGTGTGTACAGACTTCGTCGTCTCCACAAAATAGAGTTGTATAACCGAGGTCTCTGCATTTAAAACATTTAGCTACAACTAAAAAGTCTGTGCATATGGCTCGTATAGTTTATGTAGAGCCTTGGCTTAACCATTAATAGTTCTCTTGTCCTCGGGGCAACCTCAATCATCACGTGAGAGCTCCTCTTATTTTTGGGCCCTGCTCTAAATTTACCTTTAGTGTCCCTCATTGCCTTCTGCGCCTCTTCTTTTTCATCTAGCTTTGTATTATAATTTTCCTCACAATTTCCTCATCCTTCAGATCAGATTCCACGTTATATACTATGATCTGTGGATTGCGGTTCTTCTGTTCCTCTACATTGAATGTTTCCTTTATCCCTTCCTTGTTAATTATTATATTTGCATCTTCTTTAGTTTCGACCATTAAGTTTTTCCCCGTAAAAATCGTTGCTCTTATCTTGCCTTTCTCCGGATTGATAGTCTCTAGCCAGCTCGATCTTAATTGAGCTAAGGTCTGTCCGGCTTTCGGTCTTACAAAAAAAGATGGTTTTTCTCTGTCTGTAATTGCAGCAATTTTCTGTGCTCGCTCTGATATTGGTGGTCTTTTCACAGCATCAGCCATCGCCGGTGTTTTCTGTCCGAATTTGTCCAAAACTTCCTTCTCTTTCTTCATTGTTTCTTCCAATTTTTTCGCTAAATCATTAAGGTTCCTTTGCTTATCTTCCTTGGCTTTCATTTGTATAATTCTCTGTTGGAGTTCAGCGCAGCTTGCTGTAGTAGCTGTAATCTCATTGGATTTTTCTTCCGCTTGTTTATGCAATATGTTATGTTCCTCTGTTGTTCGTTCCAGTATCCCCTCCAGTTTAGCTGCCGTTTATTCCTGGTTATGTTTGTCTTTGAGTTCTTCGCGTAACCTTTGTATTTCCCCTTCTTGAATTTTAATCCTTTCTTTTTGGGCAATTTCCTGCGTAGAGGTTGTTTGTGATTGCGCCAAAGCGAGTTCTTGCGTGAGTTTTTGTTACTTGTGCTCATAGTATCTTCTTTCTTGTACTAATTTCTTCCCTGTTGCCGCTTCAAGTTCTTCAGTCTCCTTTCTTCTTTCTACCAGCCTTCCCTCCAGCAGCTCAATTCTACCGAGCCATTTTGTCAATATCCATATTATCCGTTCCCTTTGTGCTTTACCCACCTTCTTGACATTTAGATTACTATCGATTATATTATTGCTTTTTAATATTGTTGTATATAGTCAGCTTCCAGTTTGCTCAATTCTGCATCCGTATCATCTTCTTCATCACCTGATTCCTCTTCATCTTTAGGTTTCTTTTGTTTTTCTTCCTCTCCTTCTAAAGGTGATTCTAGTTGTCGTTTGCTTCTGTTGGGTTCAGTTGTTTCTTGTATGGATTCTACATCCATGCTTAGTTCACTTATAGAGCTTTTCTTTGGTGGTGTTCTTATAAGAGGTGTTTTAGGTTTCGCATCTCCCTCTTTTTTCTTCATTTCGGCCAATCTTTCCGCATTCACCTTTCTCCTTTCAATTTCTTCATATTTCCTCTTTAGTTCCTCTTCCTGTTTTCGTATCGTTTCTTCAGTTAACTAGTACTGACTGTATTCTACCTTCCTTTCTTCCCTGGTAGTCAGCGTACCCGTTGTTCCTCTGGTTGTGTTCCTTTTTCCTTTGTTGTTCCAGAAGTTGTCTTTTCTACCCTTTTCCTTTGATCCATTATCTGTTTTCGCGTTCGCGTTCGCGTTCACGTGCTAACGTTCGTTTCTTCTCACGTTCGCGGGTTCGGCACCAGTTACTATCGGTATGTAATTTTTATCTGAATACAAGTCTACTCTATCCAGCACACGGCCGAAGAAATGCACAATGTCTTCTGCCTTCCCAGACGCGTGCTATCAAAACTTCCTCGGAGACTACCCGATACGGTTTTGTACTGGTAATGTCGCTTGAGTCACCAAGCCACTTACTGTTATATATGCTGCATGTGATTTAAAGAAATTGACAGAATGTTATGCAACCAACCTAACACAAGGGTAAGGCTGGTAGCCTGCGGCCAAGTTACAGTCACACTTCAATTATACGACAAAAAAAAACACAAAACAAAAAAAATAGAACAGAGTTCATTCTTCCGCTTTGTTTCGAAAAAGCAGTGTTGCATTTCTTACATATCGTTGAACTATTGCACACACAATAAGTTAACTCTTTAGACATGGCTTGTCTTACAGTTCTGTAAGGGTTATATATAACAACTTTGGTCTTTAATAACTCCGCTCAAAAATATCGAGGGGAGTTAAAACTAGCACAAATTTAGCTTCTAGTATTATAAAAGGTGTTGACTAACTTGTCTTTTTTGTCCAGTTTGTTTTTACTACTTATTTTGCAATTCACACTGGAGCAACACCAGCACACATCTTACTGCTACAATGCACACAACTCAATTCCACCATCAGTAAAATTATAGAATTTTTAATGTTAATATTTAAAATTCGATAATCATAGTGACAGTAACGAATATACAAACCAAGTAGAATATTCGGTGCCAGCCGGGTGGCCGAGTGATCTGCGGTTTTAGACTATCGGCTTGAAGGTCCTATGTTCGAGTACCGGCAGGATTTTAACAAAGGCGAATCGTGACTGGCCGAAGTCCAAAGGTACTAGACTGGCACATAAAAAAGTTTTAGAAAATTCGGTAGTGTGCTTATCTTGTAATCATGAGGTCCCTGGATCGATACAAGGTGAATTGAATTTATTTAAGTTCTTTTGATATCTTTGGCTTAGGCCGGGATAGGGTTGCGAGAATGAAATTGATAGGTAATCGCTAAGGTCTAGTTTGTCGGTACCATCCCAGCATTTGACTGCTATGACAAAAATCCTGTGAAAACCTCAAATTCGGATGGCCGGTCGCTTGGTTCGCTACATGCTTCTCATTGTATTTTTGTACTATATGCACTTTCTCTGTATAGCATGTTAGCGTCTAAACAAAAGCATATGAAGAATAACTCACCTCAGAAATACCTTAATTTTACTTCCCTGCTTTCAATTTGGCGATGCCATAATCTTTCCACGTGGTATCTAAATACAAATCTGAAGGCAGTTTATTTTTATCATCTTTTGTTTAGGCGCTAGCGTGCATATAGTTTGAAAGCATATAATGCAAAAATACACACACACGCTGGATATTTGTAATCTCACCAGATTGAAAGCGGCAAATTAAATTAACGTATCTAAGCCAAAATCTGAAGTCAGTTACTTTCTACCTGCTTTCGTTTAAGTGGTAGTGTGCGTTAGAGTCTGAGTGCATATAGTGCCAAAGTTCCACAAGAGAAGATCGCATCATTACAAAATTAAAATTACAATATTAAATCAAGGTATCTCAATCGAAATATGAAAAACTTTTTTCGAACTCCACAACCTTTTCCTGAAATCGGTAATGACTTTTAATACATGCTGTATAATAAGGTGATCTTAATATCATAGTGTGTTCTGTGAGTGAGTGTTAACGTTCGCTCGCTGTCTTGTAATAAAGTGTTCCCGGTTCGTTAACAGTGGGAATACGAGTGGTTTTGGAGCCCACGACAAACTGTAGGTCTCGTCAATCAGACTCATCCGATGGAAGGCAATGGCAAAACACCATCGGTACACCTTGCCGTGTGATCTTTGGGCAGAATACCTGTCATCATCTTAATATAATAAATGTTAATATCCTACGAACAAGAAGAACTCATCAAAACAAACAAAAGGTGATGAAGAAATAATTCGTCTGCCGGACGACTTTGAAGAGGAAAAATAAAGATTTCGTGTTAAAACTGTAGCTAAGCTAGGCTTGACATTTGGAGATAACTTATTTTATGTTTTTTTTTTGTACTGTCTGGCTTAATAATAATGTTATTTTCCATAAGGATATCCAAAACTTCAGCTTGTGGGTTTGCGATCTATTTAAAATATGTAGTTATCAGAACGTCTGTCTCTTTTAGCAAGAGGCCTGAGCCAAAGTTGCCTAAAAGCATTGAAACTAAATTCAAATTCTAGCACGAATGTTAATTCAAACTTTTAGTTTTTTGTTTTGAGTCATGCGTGTAATTTCTGGATATAAAAGAGATAGCCCACTATGATGTTAGGATCAAGGCATTCATTCAGCTGATGTAACTGAGGAATACGTTGATAATGAGCAGTGGCATAACTAACTGGTTTCTGTCCCCACCCCCACATTTTCAGTTGGTGCGCCATGATTATTCTTATTGAGTCATGACTTCTGCATGCATTTATTTTTTTCACGAAGTAATTGTTTGGCTTCGGTCGAACAAGCGTCTCGCGCTCGGAAGTTTGAGAACTGAAAATGTAAATTTAGAAGATACATGACCGCACCTAGCCTTACCAAATCTCCACGATCCATGGTCACTAATTTAAGATAATCTATACGGAAAATGCAAGAAAGCAATTATTAATAATAAATATGAGCCCTCCGCGATTCGAACCCGGGTTTTTAACTCAGCAATCCAGCGCTTTAACCACTACGCCACGATGCCCTCTTACAAACGGTTATTTGGCCCTTGTATTTACAATGCGAACACGCGAAATTGGAACAAGATGACGTCGGAGCCGGTCAATTAGTTCGTAAACTAAATCTGCGTTGCTGCTTCCCTCCCACACACCGAGGATATTTCATATGCTCCTGGTCGTGAAAGGGGTTACATGACGCCTAGGCAGCCTTTTCAGTGCAGATTTTCTTCTACCGTAACGATTTTTTCCCCAACGATATTCGATTTCCAAATATTCTATTAAATTTTGAATTTAAATTTATTTATGGCCTTCAGTCATATCAGGTTCAGGACGGATTACGAGTTTGGAAGCGGAGGTTAGTAGGCTAGGCCTAGTTTGTAAGTAACATCTCGGCATTTGCCTTGTGTGACTATGGGATTGCCCAGTGTGAGTGATTGGAAAAATCTCAGTTAGGATGGGCGGCCACTGGCCATTTCTAGGCCCTTTAGATTGCTAGAACAATGCGTAACGAACTGACCTATGCCCGCTCTGTAACTATTCTCCAATATAAACATTTTCGATTCCCAACGATATTTTGATATCAACGATTCTCGATGTTCATTCGTATCTATGTTCGATATCAAAATTCAAAAATCGAACAGTCTAAATCTGGAAAAGTCCTGGTAAACCTGTCAGGATGCCTGATCGCGGGTTTCAACCCAGTACCTCCCGAATCCTAAGAGTAACAACTGACCCACAGCTGCCAAATCAATGTTTGGACATTTGGATTGACTTGGCTATTTCTATATAAAATTTACTAAAAACTTAGAGTTTATAACCGGAAATTGCAACTGTGATTAGCAAAAGATTTCGTTTGTAAAGCTCGGCCGACAGATATACATACATACATTTTGAATATCGGTACTACCGAGCGTCCGTAGATCACTGGTAGAGCGTTGGATTCTCATTAGGGAGATTCTGGGATTGATCACAGATCCGACGACCATCCTAACTGAGGTTTCTCCAGAGCATTTTTCAGACACACCAGACAAATGACGGGCTGGTACCTTCAACTTAGGCCTGGGCTGACCCCTTCCCACATATTTTCCTCTATCCTGTTCCGGTCTGAGCATTAGTGCCTAAAGGCCATAAATATTTTTCAAAAATTTCCGTGTAGCACCATGGAAATTACTAACCGGAAGTAGCTAACAGGAAATGGCCAATATGGGTTTCAATCGATTTATTTTGTCTAACTGAGGAAATGCATATCGTTCTTGACACGGCAATATGTCGTAAACAACTGCATTTTAAATAAGCTTCATTTCTTTCTTTAAACTGCTATATTGACAGCGTAAACTACAGATTAACACATGGTCTTCATAAGGGAACAAAGACTTTTTTAAAGGATTAAATTGATTTATGGGCAAAAGGCATTATTTTATATATTGCCTACTTTCACTTAATTTTTCAATTTAAGCCTCATTAATTTACTTCTTGCGTGGTTTTTATATGGGTCTCTTTGATCAAGAATGCATTTGTGGGATACAGTATTTCATGAGTCCTGAACACATTGCTAAAATAAAATGACTTTTGATGAAAGTTACGACATATTGCGGTGTCACGAATTGTTCCAAATTGGCGCCATTTTGATTTGTATGAAAACAACTTCTATCACATGCACTCAATCACACGATCTTCTTATATTAATTAGGTTTATAAAATGTTAATTAAAATAATTAAGTTAAAGTTAGTTTCCTCGTACCTTATTTACTGTAACACAGGAGCCTGGAGTACAAACTATTATTATTTACCCTTCTTTCTTGGTGTCGAAATCACATCAAACCGTTATTAGACGTCGTTGCGTATAGGTGGCCTGTTCTGTCCAGCAGTTTTACGTCTGATATAAGTCAGGCAACCATTGGCGCTTCAAAGTTGCTAGGTTAAAATTATAGAAAAACAGCAAAAATTACATTGTAAATTAATAGTAGACTAGTAGACAGTGCAGAAAAGGAATCTACTGCTAAAACAGTAGACCTGGCAACACTCATACAGACAGACATCTGTGCAAAAGATAATGTGTTGCTTTTAAGAACATCAGATAAACAAAAATAATCCGTTAAAATAGAAATGTATGTTGTTGTTTTTTAATCCACACAAAGGATTTGAGTATTTCTCCAATTTTGTATAGAAAGGAACGCTAATTTTGTATAGAAATGAACGAAAGGACTTTCTTAATTTTAATTTGAGCAGACAGTAATAAAAAGGAAAATATTTAACAATGACAATACAGCAGAGATTCCGCAAGGATTTTCAGTTTGGGGGGTGTAAATAGAGTCAAAATTGGGAAGGTGTAAATAGAGTTTTGCACATTTTCTATCGATTTTTGACTGCAAAAATGTTAAAGTTTGGTAGGTGTTCTTGAGAATTTTGGGAGTGATACCACAATTGTGAATGTTCCTTATTGAGAATAATCTGCAGATAGTTTGCCATGGAGTTTTGGTTATGCTACAGAACTGTTCGTACATAAGATGTTGAGCTTCATTGTGGTCTAATATAAATTTGTCTAAGTATCGGAGTTTGGAAAGACAATGTCAATTTCCTTGTGATTATATGCAGACAATGGCACTTTCATTTTGAATCGTACATAGTAATAATTTAACAAACTGCGGCCGTATCTTTCAGAAGTTTGAAAAACAGCTATATGTGTAATCAGGACTTACAAGGAACATTATCTAAGTGTTCCCTTCCAATTTTGGCCTCTCATAAACTCTAAAAGATATTTCGACAGAGTTAGTTTATGATTCATCTACAGCTGTTGGTGAAGAAAGGGCACATCTATTCAATGAATACTTCTCTGACAATTACTGTGTTCAATCTACTCCTTTGCCTACTCCTCAGCTGCAACAGGTCTGTTCGCATTTGTTGCCTTTATTAAGGTACATCATCTGATGAGGTGAAATATCTGCATTCTTCTTTACCTCTGAATCGTTTTCCCGGCTATGACAATATTAGTGCTATTTTTTTAACGTAACATTGCTGAATCATTGGCTTACCCTTTTTCTCATCTTCTACGTAAATATGTGTTTTGTTGAAAGTGTACTTCCTTATTTTTGGAAACAGGCTAATATTGTACCCATTCTGAAATCTGGAGATAAGACCCATGTCTCTTCATACAGACCCATTTCTCTCCTATCTATTTTGTCTGTGGTGTGTGAAAGAATCATCAAAGATAGACTTTATAGTTTTGTCGCACCCTATCTAGACTCTGCTCAACATGGCTTTCTTCCTGGTAGTTCCAGTCTTACCAATCTATTATTGTTAATCCCTGACGCTACCCAATCCCTATCCAATAACACATAGCTTGATGCCATCTATCTAGATCTAAGTAAGGTTTTTGATAGAATTAAATCTTCATAATCTTCGTCTTCATAAACTAAATCGCCGATGGTAACTTCCTTTAGTTCTTTGCGAGACTATCTCACTGGCCGCGAACAATATGCTGCTCTTTCTGGATCCTCCTCTAAATTTGTTTCCGTTCTCTCTGGTGTACCTCAAGGTAGCGTTTTGGGCCCTCTGCTTTTCCTTCTACATATGGATGATCTCTCGTCTTATCTCTCGTCATTTGAACCCGAAATTCTCCTTTTTGCTGATGACTAAATTATTTCGAAAAATAAGATAATTACAGGATATTACTGATCTCCAAAATCCCATCTCTAACCTCTTGGACTGGTGCACTGCCTGAAACTTGAAAATAAATCCTTCAAAATATTGTTTTCTTACTATTTCTTTAAAGAAGTGTCAAATCCCATACTATTTTATTGGAGATAATCCTATTGTTAAATTTCCTCTCAAAAAGACCTTGGAGTGGTATTTGACGAAAAACCTTTGTTTGCTGATCACGTGACCTCTATAACTAACAGTTCTATGAACTTGGTTTTCTCTCTAAATTTACATAAATTAAGGACCTTCATTCAATGAGTATGTTCTACTAAACCTTCATCTTCTCTAAAATTGAATATTGCTCCCCAAATTTGGAACATAACTAGTATTTCAAATCTTTGTCATATTGATTTTGTTATGAACTTCTTTCTTGCTATAGTCAAAAGAAGAATACAATCGGTACGTAACTTAAGCAAGCCCGAATTATTATCCGTTCTTGGCCTTCACATTCCCTCTTCATGTCGCAAGCTGGCAGAATTGATGTACTTATTCAAGAAACTTAATGGGATCTTAGAACTGGAGAGTAAATATTTAAACTTTACTTCCGTGTTGCCTTGCGAATAACAAGAAATAGTAACCTGCTTTATTATGCCACGCCTAGTTTAAGAATTCTGCAGCGCTCTTTATTCTATAGACGGGTAAATATGAATATATAGGCAACGTATTTTCGTAAAGTCCGGGTGTTGCTAGTAGAAGTCAGAGAACCTATGTTCGAGGGAGACACGGAGAAAGAAGAAAGATACGCGCAAGTATGTGCGCTGTACTCATTCAATGTTGTCTGCTTCGAAGACTGACATCTCCTGGCGCGAGGTTCAAAAATTGCCCTTCATGGTTCCTCACAACTCCTTCCTCTGGTGCCCGCCAGATTTTGTTGTTTCGAGTGGGCGAATACTTATACCGTTCGCTTCTCACTCCCGCGTATAAAAAGTGTCGTTATAGTGTAATGTGAAGTATATTCGCAACCAAGCTGTGGATAATGTGCTCTCAGAGACTTTCCGAAATTGCGCTGACTCTAATAATCTTTATTCAAATATTGATATTTTTGGAACTGAAATTTTTTTCCATCGAGCGCTAAATATCAACATCTGAGTTGTTCCTCTTGTGAATTATAATCGTCCTGTTTGTTATGTTACTTGCTGAGTTATGTGTTGTTTTATAATTTAATTTAATGATATTTAGTTTTTGCGATGTTATTTAGTTCCAGTGTAAAATGGCGATTCCGGCTGTATCTGAAACTTAATATGTAAATAAATAAATAAATTTCCTTCAAAATATACAGGGTATTCCCTTAATACGTGCAAAAAATTTAAGAGTGAGTAACTGAGATCGAACTAAGAAAAACGTGATAAAAACGGGTGTCCAATATTAAGTACTCTCGGAGCTATAGGCTGCCGAAACCGTGGGAAAATGAACTTCAGAGCTGATTATTTCGAATACGAAAAGGCGGACAGTAGGCGGTTGAGAGTAAATTAGAGGAAGTCACACCCGGGCTATCCAAAAATGCATGTTTGAAACTCCTACAAGCAGGGCGCATGGGATTTCCCAAAGGAAAAAGGGGATTCCCAAAAATTATTCCAAGTAAAGTAGGGTGAAAACGGCATAAATGAGACGTCTGCTAGACAGGTAACAATAATCCGTTTACTGCATGTCCATATGTC